>PVHY01001257.1:0-96364 GCA_004024945.1 Uropsilus gracilis
GGTGTGAGGTGCATGTTCATGGTGGCTGCAAGCAGTGGAACCACAGCCTCCCTGAGGCGTATTGGGTGCAGCCAACCAATGAGACACCCCTAGGCAGACAGGCTTGGGCTCCAGTTTCTTCTCGTGCAAAGTGCACACTGTGCAGGTTCATTCCTTCTGCCTTTTTGGGGCTGTGGGGGCTGTTGTGGCACAGAGTCTACCGCCAGCCCCAGGCACTTGTTGAACACCTACTTCTGTCCTAACTACCCACTTGTCTTGCTTTCCCCCGTTCCTCTGACGCTGCACTGACTGGCAGGTCTGTCTTCAGCAGCTGAGAGTGTAAGAAAACCCTAGGGGAAGGGGCCTAACCTGAGCCCAGGTTTGCAGGGTTTCCAGGGGCTCACCTGGCGGCTGGGGTCCTCCTCTCGGAAAATGAAAGGACTGTGGAACTGCCTCTGCAAGGCTGCATTGACCGTGATTTTCAGTGACTTGTACTTGAGCTATATGAAATCAGAGGATTTGTCAGAAGCTGTCTCCTCCCCGGGTGGGAGATGCCCCAGCACCTCCAGCCTCCAGCCTAGCCCAGGTGCACTACATACTGCTTTTAGGGACCTCAGCCACAGGTTCCCCAAGAGGTGGAAATTGATTTCCTGGTTGGGAGCCAGCCTCACATTGCAGTTGATGGAGACGATGTCAGAGTTGCTGTGATTCTGAAAAAAGAAGTGGGTTTGGAGGTGAATGGTTGGCCTTTGGGCGGGGGGGGGGGGGAAGCATCTGGTCTAGACATGACCTGAGAATATGAGTTGGGGAATGATGGCTTAGCTGCACTGCTTGACCAACTGGGGAGGAGGGGCAGCAGACAGGGGGTAAAGGTGGGGGACACCGGGCTGGGTTTGGCAGGGAATGGCTGGGGGCAAGGTAAGGATGGCATATCTGATGCTCCATGTGAAGCTGGGCATAGCTGCATGTATTCCAGAAGTTCCGTTCAACATTAAGGCATCTATAACTTATCACCCTCCAAAGGGATACAAGGAACAAATTACATGAATATTGTAGTAGAAGAAGAAAAAGCATTTTAGGAAATCCAACTTCTGTTTATGATAAAAACTCCCAGGGATTTTCTAAAGCGAACAAAGTATACTTATATAAAAACTTACAGCCAATATAGTTCAATGAGAAATTAGAAACAATTCCTTTAAACCCAGGATCAAGGCATAATTTCTACTTACCACTGCCCTAGAGTGCCTAGTTAGAGCTGTAAGATGTGAAAAGCTATGTATAAGGATTAAGTGAGGAGAAGGAAGAAACTTTGGAGACAGGGAGAATGGGGACAAAGAAAGCAAATTCCAAAGATTAACTAGCTATGCTCTAGCTGACCAGCACCAAATTCAAAACAGCTAGTCCAGCGCCTTTGGTTTAAGTGAAACGAGGAGCTAATGGGGTATTTCTGGGCAGAGACAAGGCAATTCCAAGGGCTGAAAACTTTGACACTGAGCCTGGGCACAGTGGCATCAGCCACTGATAGGGAGATTGATTAGTCTTTGAAATGATGAGGAAGGTATAAAATCCCTGAGGTTTAATACCACTTTGAGCTTCCTTGCTCTTCCCTGGACCACGCACAGGGGTTCCCAGGATGTTTTTTGTTTCTCTCCTTTTCTGTATTATAACTCTTTCCTCATATCTGTCCTAAAAGAATTTCCCTATTTTTGCTTACTTGCCTCTGTCATCAAAATTCCTTCTGCCCTTTCATCAGACAAAAAAATCTGGTACAGGCCGGGCACGGTGGCTCGTGCTTGTAAGCTTCAGCCTATGAAGCGGTCGGGGCTAGGGATCACGATTCGAGTCCCACCTGGGGCCCGTGGCGAGACCTAGTTCCAAAAAAAATAGCTGGCCGTGGTGGCGCGCGCCTGTAATCCCAGCTACCTGGGGAGCTGAGGCTGGGGATGGCTTGAGTCTGTGGTACCCCAGGCAACGAGAGCCTGTGGTTCCACAGGCAAAAATAGCAAGACCTAGTCTCAAAAAAAAAAAAAAAAAATCTGGTACAATCATGGTAACAGTGATAAAGCTAAAACCGTCACTATTTGCAAATACTGTCTTAATTGCAAAGCCACACACATAATCAGATGAATAATTTGAATGAATCTATTAGGTTAAAGCTACTGTGTTTTCTTACTGAAAGCGGCAACCAGGGAATGAGCATTGCACCTGGCCATTGCTCCAACTATAGAGGCTGGAAATCAGAGGAGGATTGTTGTTGGCCAAGGCAATCAGGGAACAAGGACACCAGGGCTTTCAGATGCTGGCTTATTAGTACCGGTACTGACTCGGTGGATTTGTATCCAAAGACTGAGTGCCCTTAACAGGGAGTTAAGGGTTTATATACACTTTACATGTACTGGTGTTCTGGGTGGGCTCTCATGGGTGGTAGTACATGGTCTGGTAGTGATGGAGGATAGAATGAGGAAGATTCAAGAAGAAACTGGGCTGAATACCAGTAAACCGAGTCAGTAAGTCACAGGTTGTTTTTCTAGACAGTTGTTTTTCTAGATCCCTAGGCTGTATTTCTTAGGTCACTGCACTTCAGCATACTTTATCATGCTTTCACCTGGTCATCAGACTTCATTACAGCCACTGCAACCCCCCTCCCCACCCCCAGCCCAAGTTGTCAGTGAAAAACTGCTTTGTGGGAGGCACTTAGTGGGGGAAATAAAACTAACACAGCTAGTATTTTTATCTGGGTAAGAAAGAGTGAAAACATGCTCAGAAATTGGCATCTGGGGGCAGCCAGACCGGAATATAAACCTCCAATGAGCAGTTATCTTGGGTGTAGGGCGGTTGCTGTCTCCATGGAGACACGTGTATTCTGGCCTACAGCTGTGCTCCGCCTGGCTTCTTGTAAGACCTCTGCTTATCCCTCTCCCACTGGCCCCTTTAGGATTCAAGGCTGAGTCCACTGTCTGTTCCTTGACTCCTGGTCATCTCTGTGTGTGGTTATCATTTAATAAGGTTATATCTTAGTCCCCATGCCTTGCCTGGCAGGAAGGTGTGGCAGGCTTGAATAGATAGAGACTTGATAAGGTTGCTATGGGAACCAGGTCTCGAGACTGATCACTTTGACCCCAACACAGAAGCCATGCTAAAACATTCTGTGTCAAAGGTCAACACTCAAGACCAGATATTCCAGTACTAACCAGCTCAAAAATGACGCCCCAGTCCCGAAAAGTCCACCAAAACAGGTTATAAAAGGGAGCCCCAAATCCTTTCTCACATGCAGTTCTCTCCCATCTTGTCTGCTGCTTCTCTTAGTGTTGAATATCAAATGATAACTATTTTGTTAGCGGATATCAAGCAGCCATTTTTTTGGGAAAAAAGTTAGGCTTCTGTGGAAAGGGGCAGGTAAGCCAACCTTATATGGGCATAAAGGCCATGTCAGCCAGAAGCCAACCATATTAGGCATCATTGGCCATAGGCCAGCAGCATCCCCTTATATGGCAAAGCCCCTCAGTAGCCAGGTAAGATCCTTAGATCCTTATCTCTTAGCCCCTTACTAGCCGACCCAAGTAGGTTCATGCATCCCCAAGCCCTTACTAGCCAACCAGAATGGTTCACGTGTCCTCAAGCCCCTTGCCAAGGGATAAAAGAGAACCGCGTGGGGGATCGGGGTCCTCACTCGCCCTGATGTAACTGCTGTGTCGGTGTTCCAGGTCAGTGCTGGACCCTGACGTAAGTCAGAAAATAAATGCCTCTTGCCTTTGCATCACCCGTGTGCTGTTGCTAAACTGGAACCCCACGACGGCACTTTAACATTAGTAGGTATTTCAATAAATCACCCTATTCTGTTCTGTACTCTGTCTCCGGTGAGTTCACCCCACCCCCTCCTACACCCCGACTCTTCCCCACAAGAGTCTGCTCACCCCTCTTCACTGACTAGACTCCCAGGCTCCCTAGGCACACGGCGCTGTGTCTCCTGCAAGGCTCCAAGCTGCAGAGGGGTGGGAAGGGCCTTTTCCCCACTGTCTCCCCTTGGTTTGGGCTGGGTGCAGGCCATGAGTGACAGACTAATGCTGAAGGAAAGAAGTACCCCAGACTCAGGCAGCACCCCGTCTGGCTCCAGGGGTTGTGGGACACTTACCAGCTGTGGGGCGATGCTGGTGTCCTCCTCCGTTGGAGTGTGCCGGTACTCGGTGCTGTTCCCCCAGACCTTACAGGACGTGTTTCCCTGCGCAGGGACACAGCCAGCCTCACTGTCAGCCTGGCCACTTCTTCCCAAAGAAGGGCCCGATCCAGGGAGGAGCTGAGGTCCAAGGACTTGTGGGCACACACAAGCATGTTGTCTGGTGCCTGCTGGTCCCTCCCTTAAGGCAACTCCCCAGGGCAGCATACCTGGTCGGTGAGGAAGTCCCTCAGCATTAGCAGGCGGTTGCCAGCCCTGGTGGCGATGGGGACCGTGATTTTCATCATCACCCCGTGGACGGGGAACAAGCCTAAGTTTTGTACCTGCAGTCAGAGAAGGGGAGGTGTCGGTGCACCCCACATCAGCCTGGAGGGTGGGAAACGAGACCCCTAGGACCGGACTAGCTCACGGGACAGTGAGGGAAGCCAGAAAAATAGGGTTATCGGTCTTGGTTTTTGTTACAAGGGAGAATAAGCTGACTCTGGGAAATGCCTCCTTCAGGTCCTCTAGTGCTAAGCTCTACAAAATGGTGGTTGGGGCCAGCAGAGGAAAGAACGTGGAAACTGCTGGAAGGGGGTGGGCTCCTAAAGACTGGGGACAAGTCTGTGGGTCCTGTGAGGCAGAAGAGCTACTAGGATCCCTTTCATTTCTAGCTCTGATGGTGGTAGAATTCGTTGCCAGGACACTCTGGACAGAGACTGGGGGTGGAGATGGTGACAGTACTTAATTTTTGATGAAAGGTGAGTCATTACTTAATGAATGATATAAATAGTTAATGTGTGATGGTTCACATTTGAGGTGTCAGATGGGGTGTCAGAGCTGCAATGACCACAAGCAGGGCTTTGGGATCACAAAGACCGTGAACCTAACTCAGGACTGTGGTCATGGGTGAGCTGTGTGATCCTGGACAGGTTACCAGGCCTCTCCTGGACAGACCAGTCAGATCTGAGTATTGTTTCAAATGTCAGGCCTCCACATAGCATTTCAGGGGTGGGAAAGGCCCTGGGGCCCACTGTGGCAGATTGCTAAATTATCTCGAAACTCCTACTGTCTGGCAATTCTCACTCTCCATAGTGACCAAAACCAAGACCAAAACCCCATCTCCAAGCTTCCCTTAGAGCTAAATCACAACACTCTGGACAACGGTAACTGGAAACGAGGAACTGCCAGAGCACTTATTCCTTAGGGAGGGGAGTGCTTTTCTCTTCTTCGTCTTACTGCCTGGAATGAGAATGTGATGGCAGGAGCTGCAGCCATTTTGGATTATGAGGGGGAATTGATAATAACATGTTGAAGATCTTGAGGAAAGACAAGAGACCTAATCCTGGATGCTTTTGTGAAGTTGCCAACTCTAGACTTCTCTTATGGGAGAAAGTTAACTCTGGTGTATTTGGATTGTTAAAAAATAAATAGATATATTTATTGTTTTGAGACTAGGTCTTGCTATATTGCCCAGAGTAGTTCCGATCCCACAGACTCAAGTGATCACTAGCCTCAGCCTCCCAGGTAGCTGGGATTACAGGCGCGCACCACCACGCCTGGCAGATTGTTAAAAAAATACTTTAAAAATTATATGCAGCCACACCTAATCTTCCCTGATATGTCTCCCCAGTCTAGCCCTGTTATTTTCCAGATGAGGACTATAAAGTCCAGAGAGGAGAAGGCACTTGCCCAAAGTCACACAGGCATGGTGGCAGGGATGAGGCTTACCACCTGAATAAGCTATGGTTTAGATTCCTCCCTGCCCAAATGGGGGTCCTCAGCTCCCAGTCTTCACCACTCAGCCCCCTTCTCTTCCTGGCTCTGCTCCAGGCTTACCTTGAAAATGCAGCTGAAAGGGGGCCCGATGCCATCGTATGTCTCCAGTGAGCTATTGGGCTTGACCTCATAGTGACTTAGGCTGCTGCTCCTGCAGGGACAGAGGACAGATAGCCATGAGCTCAGTCACTGTTGGCTAGATGGATAGATGAATGAAAGGGGGTGGGCTTGTGCCTGCCTCCTTAGACTATACAAATTAGATTTCCTCTCATGTCCACCAGGAGGGCTGTGTTGGGAAGGATTCTGAGGATCAGCAGGAATAAGTGCTGAGGTCCACTAGCAAGATCTACCTCTGAGTGTGGGCTGGGTTTATGGAAGCAGTGATTTGTAGTCCCTGCACTAGCCTCTCTGCACAGGAGCCATGTCTCTTTTGAGCATGAACTTTCCCAGGGGCCACTGTTGTTATCCAGTTTCTAGAGGGGGTGGGAGGGCCTGACTGTTTTCTCTGTTTCCTGTTGAGTCCTGACTTCTCCACCCATCTGAGGGTTCTTAGACGACAGATGTGGGGCGGGGTGGGGTGGGGGTGGGGTTGTGTGGTGGTGGCATATCAGGGGAGGAGATGGTGGGGTCAGTCACTGCAGAGAGGAGTATTTGCTCACTGATACTGTTTAGGATTGCTGGTGCAATCCCTATGGCTGGTGCAAGGTAGAAATAAACAGCAGATGGACTTTTAATCACATTTTATCACTACTTGAAAATTTTCTATCAACCTTGCCTCCTGCTTATTGTCTGCACCTAGGTTGGGGATCTGCAGCTGCCCTGGGGAACCCTTCATAGCCCCCTACTTTGACTCCACCTCCCCACCAAGGACAAGGGGATCACCCCCCCTTCACCCCCAAGGGTCACACCTGACTCCATCTTATGCTTCCTCATAACAACCCCACTCTGGGACCCTCACCCTGGACCCGCCAACCTCATCAGGGTCCCCTTGAGGGTGTCTCCATCATAGGCCTGACTCCTCCGCCCCTAGGGCCCTGGCCTACCTGGTGAAGAGGATGTCCGCCTCATATTTGAGGTGGAAGCGCAGGAGGGCTGTGTTGTCTTCCTTGGTGCTCTCTTCCTCGTCACTGTCACTGCAGGGGGAGCGAGGCAGGGGTCAGGAAGGGGACAGCCCCCCTTGCCCCCAGTCAGCCAGCACAGGGAGGACTGAAGTTAGACTGAGAAGCAGCACCCTAGTTCACTAGGGCCGTGGAGCTGGCACCGGCCAGTGAGGGAGTCTGAGGCTCTTTCTAGAGGAGACTGGCCCGGAGGCCAGGGAATGGGTGACCTTGACCCTTTTAGGAGGGCAGTCTGGCTTGGTGTGGGTGGGGGAAAGACTTTCTCTGGAGTCAGGAGGGCAGTGTTAGCCCAGCCACCAGCAACCCCATGCCTCCTGGCTGACCGCCCATGGCAAAGCCTGAGTTGTGTTGCGGGCTGGAGGGGGCGACACCAGTGTGCAAAGTGCCTGCTCAGGCCCTGCGCAGGAGAGACAGTGAGGATCTCACCAGAGGTTTATTTCTCTCTGAATCTGTCTGACAAGCAGGGACAGAGAGCTCACCCGTAGGTCAGCTACGGGTCTCTGCTGCCCCAGAACGTTCAGGATGTTTGGCGGGAACTTGTTTAAATGCATTTCCTTTTATAGCTGAGCTGCATGAACTATGGGGGTAACTAAGTTTAGCTCTAAACATAGGACCTCTTTTTTTTTTTGAGACCAGGTCTCACTATTTTTGCTCATGGAACCGCAGGCTCTTGTTGCCCGGGGTATCACAGACTCAAACAATCCCCAGCCTCAGCTTCCCAGGTAGCTGGGATGACAGGTGCGCACCACCACGCCCAGCTATTTTTTTTGGAACTAGGTCTCGCTACGGGCCCCAGGTAGGACTCGAACCGCAATCCCTAGCCCCAGCCGCTTCATAGACTGAAGCTTACAGGCACAAGCCACCGTGCCCAGCCAAGATGTAAACATAGGATCTCTGCTCACTACCTTATCTAAGTTTTATGTCCTTTGGAGATCTTACCCCAGGGGAGGTGTTTAGTAAGGAAAGGGATGCCTGGCATGCACAGACACCCTGAGGGACCTCCCACACATGCCTGATTTACAAACCCCACATGCCATAGATACCCTGACATTTCCCCCAGAGCAGAGTTGGGTGTTCCACCTGCAGGGAAAAGTGAGGAGGACTGGGAGCAGTAGTGCATCTTAAGGGGTAGGCAAACAAGAACCCCACCACAGTCAGGCCCTCAGGGTGTGTGTGTGTGTGTGTGTGTGTGTGCGCGCATGCACGTTGTGGGGGTGTTTGTGTTCAGTGCAGGGAAGTTCAGTGGTGTGTTTGGCCCTTTACAAGGCTCCAGAGTAGCGAGAACTCGCTCCTGTCTTCCTTGCCCATACAGAGGTAATTCTAAGAAAAAGAGAAGCGTTTACTCTTTACTCAGGCTCTTTCATGATGTCAGTCTACAGTGAGCTTCTTCAGCAAGGCCTGGGAGGGAGACAGAATAAGAGCTGGTCTTTCAAAAATGGAAAACTTTCCAAGGGGAGCAGCATGACCAGCACAGAAAGGAGATCTACAACTTACTGGAGTTCAACTCCTAGTTATACTACTTTCATGCTGTGTGTCATTGGGAAATTCACTCAACCTCTCTGAGCTTGTCTTTTCTTATTTGCACACTGGGGGGTGAGATAAGGAATAGTGCTTATCTCACTGAGTGGTGGTGATGAGTCTGACAGACATAATGGTTTTTTTTTTTTGATTTTTTGAGACTAGGTCTCGCTATTTTTGCCCGTGGAACCGCAGGCTCCAACTGCCTGGGGTACCTCAGATTCAAACAATCCCCAGCCTCAGCTTCCCAGGTAGCTGGGATTACAGGTGCACACCACTAGGCCCAGCTATGTTAGGTCTCGCTACAGTCCCCAGGTGGGACTTGAACTGCGATCCCTAGCCCCAGCCGCTTCATAGGCTGAAGCTTACAGGCACGAGCCACCATGCCCAGCCCATAGACATAATGTATCGAGGGTTTTATAACTGTATTAAAACAATCTGCTATAGAAAATACTACATATGAGGCCGGGCACCGTGGCTTGTGCTTGTAAGCTTCAGCCTATGAAGCGGCTGGGGCTAGGGATCACGGTTCGAGTCCCACCTGGGGCCCGTAGTGAGACCTAGTTCCAAAAAATAGCTGGGTGTGGTGGCACGCGCCTGTAATCCCAGCTACCTGGGAAGCTGAGGCTGGGGATTGCTTGAGTCTGTGGTACCCCGGGCAACAAGAGCCTGCGGTTCCACGGGCAAAAATAGCAAGATCCAGTTTCCAAAAAAAAAAAGAAAAAAAAGAAAAAAGAAAATACTACATAAAAGTTAGGGTATTATTACTTATGTCCAAGAAAGAGGAATGGTGGCAGCATAGAGGATGGCAGGTTGGGGGCCTTCCAGGTAAGGACAGTGAGGGATGGGGCCTGGGGGAGCAGTTCTAATGCGGAGGGGCAGTTCCTGAAGTAGGAAGGCCCAGACCTGCCAGCGGCGAGCTGGATCTCCAGGTGGTGCAGGAAGACAGATTTGCTGAACTCAAAATCTAGACGGAAAGCCACCTGCAAAGAGATGAGTCATTGGAACTGGGGGGCTGAGAACAGGCATAGCCAGACCAGCCCTGCCCCCCCCCCCAGCCCTCTGTGCTGAGGGGGCCTGGTGGGGAGTGGGATGGGGTGGAAGGAAGGACCAGGTGCTGGAGTAATATGAGCTGAGTATGGGGGCAGCTGAGGGGACAGAGCCAAAGACAACAGCTCCTCCAAGGGCTTTCGTGGCTGTGGGGCCAGCCCTCCTCTCTCCTCTTCATTCTTTTTTTAAACTAAAGGCACTTGAAGGCAGCAAATCCAACTGCAGACTCTGCAGGGATCTGGGTGGGTGCCCCGCGGCTGTCACCATGCCCCACAGGTGTGGCCCTGAAGAGAGTGAAGAGACCATCTCAACCACCCCTTCATGGTGTGTGGTGTGAGGCCTGGAGGAGGGTGAAGGCCACCCTGGGGACCCCTACTCCTTTTTTTTTTTTTTTTTTTTTTGAGACTAGGTCTCACTGTTTTTGCCCGTAGAACCGCAGGCTCTCATTGCCCGGGGTACCACGGACTCAAGCAATCCCCAGCCTCAGCTTCCCAGGTAGCTGGGATTACAGGCGTGTACCACCACACCCAGCTATTTTTTTTGGAACTAGGTCTCGCTAAGGGCCCCACGTGGGACTTGAACCATGATCCCTAGCTCAGAGACTGAAGCTTACAGGCACGAGCCACCATGCCTGGCCTGGGACCCCTACTCCTGGTGCCCCATCCTGATGCTGCCCTTGGCCTTCGCCCACAAGTGGGGCCTGGGTACCCTGATGTGGCCCTGTGTCACCTGACGCTCCTCATCTCCTGCCTCATCCCTGTGGTGTCACCGGGGTTCAGACCTCTGTGCTCGCCCAGGTCTGACCTTCACTGTCCACAGAGACCCCAGGACCCCACTCTCCCAGACAACAGCTGAGGGGTGGTGAGTGAGCCTTGTGAGGTGCTCTGCTGCCCTGTGTCTGCCAGTGTCTTACATGGAAAACTAGTCTTGACTTGTATCTCCCTGAGGAGGACATATGTCCTTCCTGCCCCTCCCCCCAGCCTTGCAGATCCTGTTTCTGGGAACTATAGCTGCTCTCTTGCTTGCTGCCTTCTGCCTCAAGCTCCCTTCTGATTCCCACTTTTTTTTTTTTTTTTGAGACTGGGTCTTACTATGTTGCCTGGGGAAGTCTCAAACCCACAGACTCAAGTGATTCCCAGCCTCAGTCCCCCGAGCAACTGGGATTACAAGCACATGCCACCACGCCCGGCCTGATTCCCACTTCTACGAACAGCTCTGTCTCAGTTGGTTTTCTCTTGTTCCAGAACTCTCATTGGTTCCCTATTGTCCAGGGGTGATGACCAAATGCCTCCACAACCAGGAGTCTAATCTCCTGGCTCATTTGCTTCTCCCACCATGTCCTACTCACTCTTCACATGTGCTTTTAAACTCATGGTAGGTAGGTGCTCAAGAAATACTAAGTTTCCTTTCCCCCTCTCCCTCACACAAGCAGTGACAGAGGCTGGGCATTTACAGTATCTGCTGGGACAAAGACAGTGGTGCTGGCCAGGAAGCGGGGGAGCAGCAGGGTGGGAGAAGCAGGCTTCCTCCCCAGGTCGAGAGGGGCAGCCAGCCCCGCATGCTGCTTCATCAGCTGGTTTGAATGGCACTTCTCAGGAGAAATGAACACATTTACTAACCGTCAGGGCGCTCCATCCCTCCCCAGCCCTCCTGCTCACTTCCATTTCTTTTACCTCCCATGTGCCTCCCAGCACCAATCCCAAATCCACCCCCCTTGCACTGCCCTCAACCTTGGCCTTGGCCCGGAAGAAGGGGTAGCTGACGTTGCAGACTTTCTTGTGGAGTCTCCTCTCCTCGTTCACACACTCGATGCTGCCATCGGAGTCATCCTGGAATGAATGGGGCATCATTTAGGGGGGCTCTGAGGCCCAGACCTGGAGCCCCCACAGCTCTCACTGCCCAGGCTGAAAGGTGCAGCACAGGTCCTCGGATTCTGGGACCAGGGACCCTGGGGCTCAGAGGTGGCTCGGGTGGGGTGTGGAGGCATGTGCAGCTCAGTTGGAGATTGGGGGTCACTCTCAGGGTGCTGGCTGTGAAAAGTGGGTAGTGGCTTACGTGTATGCTGCATTGCTGTTTCCAAATCAACCTGGAATGCAGCCTCATACTGCTTCCAGGTGGGGGTGCTGAGGCCCAGGGATGGGAGGAACTAGCTTGAAAGCCATACTGGGCTGGGGTCTGCACCAGCTCTTCCATCTCCCGCTGCCCTCTTGGCTGTTTGACCACACATCTTTCCGTAAGAAGAATTGTAAAGGAGCTCTTGCAGTGAGGCTTCTGGGGTCTTGCTTGACTCCATGATCTCAACAACAGGTCATTCACTGGCTGTTAGCCAATGGAAAAAGGCTGGCAGTCTTCCCTGACCAGTCTGAGCTGGGACTCCACTGCCTGGTCCCCCCGTCCCCCCCCCCCCCCAGCACTGGTCTGGAGGGAAGAGATTCACATCTGTTCACTCGCTTGCATCTCATGTGTTGGGATTCAGCGGGGATGACAGCCCTGACCTTGTTTAGTTGTTATGAGGGTTAAATTATATAATGCATGGAAATGTGGTGTCTAGTTCCATGCCTGGTGATTGCAATTGCCCATATCAGCAGCTGCCGTGATGACTATGTATATTTCCCCAGTTCTGCACTGCCAGGCACACCCCTGTGTGTGCATCTTTGATGGCACATGCACTTGTGCATGCAAAGGTACATCTATGAGGACTGTGTGCATCTGCATGCAGATACATGTGTGTGCACCTGCACGCAGATACATGTGTGCATCTGCAAGCAGACACATATATGTGCACCTGCACGCAGACACATGTATGTGCACCTGCACGCAGACACATGTGTGTGCATCTGCAAGCACATACATGTATGTGCATCTGCAAGCAGACACATGTATGTGCACCTGCACGCAGACACACGTGTGTGCACCTGCACGCAGATACATGTGTGTGCATCTGCATGCTCTCAGATTTATGTATTCAGAGCATGTATTTCCTGGGTGCATATGTATGTTGGTTTATTTTTGCATGTGTGTGCCAGAAGGATGTGTGATCACACTAACACCCTTGTGCTTGACCAGAAGCAGTGCTTCCTCCACTGGCATTTTCCTTGGTTTGAGGGATGAGACAGGGCGGGTGTTGCTGAGCTCCAGCCGGGAGCTCCTGGGCTGGGATGGATGGTAGGAGCCAGGCTTCAGGCTACCCCCCACCACAGCACATGAAAGAATGCCTCTTTTCCCTTCTCTTTGCCCGGCTCAGTTCCAAAAGCTCTTTTGTGCCATGGAAACAAAACGCCATTATTCCTTAACCAGAGGCTGAGGCTAAAGGACAGGACATGTCTTGTAGAACTTGGCAAGCAGGAAAAGGTGGATACAGGTTTGGGGCTCAATTTCCTCTAAATACCCCAAATTTAGATAGATTCAAAGTCTCTGGGCAGGAAGGATTTTGAAAGGCAGCCCCTCGTCTTTGCTCTGGGCTGTGGCGGGAGTGGTATGGACAGAGGGACTGGCCGTGGCCACAGACAGGAGACAGCTCTCATTCGGATGACACTGGGAGGTCTGTTTAAGGATGCAGGGAATCCACGTGGAGAAAGGGAAGCCATGGCAGGCAGCCCCTCACTTTCCTGGGGTGGCTTTACTCCATGCAGTTGCTTTGATCTCAGGAACTGTGTGTGTGTGTGTGTGTGTGTGTCTGCCCACGCCTCCCCATGTTCCAGAAGGCCTCATACACCCCTCCCCTGGGTTCTCGATCCTACTTTCATGTGGACATTCCTGGGAAGCTTTAAAAGCATTCTGCCCCAGGCTGCTCCAGGACCAGATCAGTGGGAATTCTCTGAGAAAAGTGTGGCTAGAGGTGATTCTCATGTATAGGCAGGCCCTTGTGCAATCCCTCCTTTCCTGACTCAGCAAATGGGTGGGTCACTGAGGTCTCACCTTCTGGATCAAGCTGGCGAACTGCAGGTTTGCTGACTGGGAAATATTTAGGACGGTGCTGTAGGCGTTCTCACCCCTGTTCTCCAGCACGGCCTCCACGGCCACCCGCCGGCGCGTGCTCTCTATGATGAAAACTGTGGTGTCGAAGGACAGCGTGTATGTGGAGCAGTCCCGGGCGGACTTCCTCAGCACCTTCTGGCAGTACTCTCTGTGGGGGAGACCAGCAGGGATTAGTCAGATAGAACGGGAAATGTGGGGGTTTACTCACTACTCATGTATCACCTCTCCACTCAGCATATTGCCTTTTTGGCTTTGACTGCCAGGAAACTCAGTGCTAAATGTAGAGGCAATTCTAATGCTTAGCCTAGATCAAGGATGTGCTTCTTTGTTCTTTTATAAGGCTTGCATGTGCTATTTCTTTCTTTTCTTTTCTTTTTTTTTTTGAGACTAGGTCTCGCTACTTTTGCCCCTGGAACCGCAGGCTCACGTTGCCTGGGGTACCACAGACTCAAGCAATCCACAGTCTCAGCTTCCCAGGTAGTTGGGATTACAGGAGCGCGCCACCACGCCCAGCTATTTTTTTTGAGACAAGGGCTCGCTATGTGCCCCCAGCGGGACTCAAACGGCCATCCCTGGCCCTGGCCGCAACTTCCAGATATGCTATTTCTAATTGCATCTGTTAGGGTATACCTGTCTTCCATTTTAATCATCTCACAGATGAAAGTTGAACCTAAGTTATTTGAAAGCACATGGCATACATTTCAGATCAGAGTTTGTTTATTTTTCCTTGTATGCTAGCTTATTCCTTCCAGGAGGTCGTGGGAAGTGCCTTGCTCACCCTCTGTTCATTTCCTTAGCATGAAGCTCAAGCAGTTAGTCACAGACAGTAAAGGTCGCCCAGCCAGGGGGTTGGAGCATAACCACTCAGAACTCTAGGCCCCGGCTCCCTTTGTGTTCTGTAGTGTGGCACCAAAAGAAGGGTTTGTTTTTCTTTCTTTTTTTTTTTTGAGACTAGGTTTCACTATGTTGCCCGAGGTAGTCCTGATCCCATGGACTCAAGCGATCTCCAGCTTCAGCCTCCCAGGTAGCTGGGATTACAGGTGCCTGCCATTGTGCCCAGCTGCTTTTTCGAGACCAGGCCTCACTATGTTGCCCAGGGTAGTTTTGAACCTGCAAACTCAAGTGATCCCGGGCCTCTTGCCTCCCAGCGCTTGGACTACAGGTGCAGGCCACCACATCTGGCTTTGTTTTTCTAAACAACTATTGAGGAGGTTGGATTAGATGGAGGAGTTAATGGAGGCCCAGAGACAAGGAGCTTGTTGAGGTCACATGGGTCTTAGAGGCTCAGTGCTGGAGCAGGCTGCCTACCAGAAGGCTGCCTACCCTGGGTGCAGGAGACCACCCAGGGCCCTGGGAGCAGGGCAGGAAGAAGCCACACTGGGGACAGGCAGGAGCCAACTCACAGGGCCGTCGGCAGGTCGCTGTGGGCATCCAGCAGGAGATCAGGGACGCAGTGCTCGTCCTCGTTGCAGCCATTCCAGAAGGGCACCTGGGTCAGGGAGAGTGGTGGATAGGCAGCTGGATAGGGGACCCACAGCCTCCAGCCCCCATCTTAGCGATAGGCCATCCTTTGTCTCCACACATGCCACCTCCTCTCTGTGCCACACAGGACATGGACTTCCTCTCTTCTCACAGCCTCCTCCAGGAAGTCTTCCTGCCTTAAAATCTGATGCTCAGTTACACTTGCTCTGACCTCACTCTGATCTTTGACCTTGTCACCAGCGTGCATCGATGTCCTCAGTG
The DNA here is from genome assembly GCA_004024945.1 of Uropsilus gracilis. Taxonomy (NCBI): domain Eukaryota; kingdom Metazoa; phylum Chordata; class Mammalia; order Eulipotyphla; family Talpidae; genus Uropsilus; species Uropsilus gracilis. The sequence goes on from PVHY01001257.1 coordinate 15,319, forward strand.
ACAGAGCACAGAGTGCCCTGCATTTAATCTGCAGTGTGGCCTCAACTTGCCTTAGGTTGAGGGACACAGGCTCCTTTATTTGCTGTAGTGGCTTTTTAACTACTGTAGTGGGAAAACATTTAATGACTCAATGCACCCAGCTTTCCCCTCTCCTGGCTCACTAATGGGGTGTCCAGACCTGCCAGTCCATCTCTTCCCTGCTCCTGAAATGCGTTCTAAAGACAACCACGCTCAGGGCTTGCCAGGAGGAAAGGGGGGAAGCTGTGAAGGTCAAGGGTTGGTGGCAGAGTGTGGAAGAGCTGAGGGGGTGATGGAGAGAAATGAAATCCGAAAGGGCATTTTCAGAAGCACTGCTGTTGACGCTGGCATCCTGTCATGCTGGAGAAACACAAGTAGGGATGTGAATAACTCTGAAATTGTTGTTTGCTGACTAGAGGCTGTGTTTTAAGAGTGCCATGGTCTCTCCGAAGTGCTCAGGGTTCAGCTAGATTTTTCCACATAATGGATGTTGCCTGTGTCCCAGCCTGGCCTGGACAGCTTTGGAAACTGACGTTTTCCTTGGAGTGGCAGGTACAGGGAACACTAAATGTCAGGCACCAGAAAATTCTGATACCCTGGAGCGAGGGATTAGAATATGTGGTTGAGGGGTGGAACCGTAGCCAAAGATGTGATTGAAAACCACTTCTTTTTGGAACACTTAGAAGCAGGCAGGGAGGACTCTCTATCAATCGGTCAGTCATCCCAAAAGCTTCAGGCCATCTCCGACTGAGAGAATGCTCTTGGACCTCCAGGACCCTGTCTGCACACAAAGAGCAGAAGATTGAGATCTAACGCCCCTTTCTATCCTGAACTCCCTGCATTTCTCTGGCACCCCCTCAGTGCTCACCTGGGGAGCACTGGGAACCTTGAGCTGGGAGACGGCCTCAGGAAAATGTCCAGTATAGCCACAGGGAAGAGGCATGTGGGTTTACAGGGCCGGAGGGGGAAGATGTGCAAGGAAGGCTCCCCGGAGGAGGTGGGGTGGGTGGGACCGTGTACAGCAGGCAGTGTATACCGAGACTCTGAGGGTTGTTGGCCAGCCATCATCCAGCTGGGGACCGTTGTCAGGGTCCTGCAGGGCGTACTCCATGGAGAAGGTCACTGGCTTCACATAGTCAGCAGTGTCCTGTGTGGAGGGAATGAGACTGCGTGAGGGTGGAGGGCACACCCTTGTTTGGGCCAGGACCACTAAGACAGAGCTTCTACCTCCCTGAGCTGGGAGGGTGCTGCTCTGTCAGCCTGGAGGAGGAGTTTAGGAGAAAAGCACCTGCCTGGTGGATGGAGGACCCCATTCAGAGCTGAAGAGCAAGCTGCGTGGAAAGGGGCCCCTTGGGGGCTGGGCACAGTGGCACGTGCCTGTAAGCAGCAACCTAGGAAGCCATGGCGGGAACTGAGGATCGTGGTACAAGTCCTGCCTGGGGCAATGTAGCGAGACCTAGTCCCAAAAAATAGCTGGGCGTGGTGGCACATGCCTGTAATCCCAGCTACCTGGGAAGCTGAAGCTGGGGATGGCTTGAGTCTGTGGTACCCCGGGCAGTGTGAGCCTGCAGTTCCATGGGCAAAAATAGTGAGACCTAGTCTCAAAAAAAAAAAGAAAAAGAAAAAAGAAAGGGGCCCCTTGTTGGGCATATGTCACCTCAAAAAGTAGAAAGCTCAGCAAGCTTCTGCTCGTCTTTCATGGCCCCCACCTGCCAACACCTGAGGTGCTGAGCTTCTAGGAGGCCAGGCTGCCCCCACCCCTCCCAGAGCTCTGATAGGACCTGACACAATCGCTGTTTCTTGTGTAGTGCCGCGCTGTCTGGCTGACATCAGTCCCCTCCCTTGAAACCTCTTAACAGAGTTCTACCACTGTGACGAGGGCATAAGCACTGTGCTGACTCAGTGAATGAGCCAGTTTCTGTCTGCTTGTTTTCCTGACCACAGGGAAATAGGATCGAGGGCTCTGCCTGCCCCCTGCTTAAGTCCCTAAGGCGGGAGCTAGGGTTTGGCTCTTTGGGATTTCTGGGTGGAGGGAAACTTCTTGACCATCAAGCAGCGCAGACCACGCTGGGTCTTCAGACTCCCCTCGGCTTGTCCATGCCCTTGACCCACCCTCCGGTGGACACCTTCAGTTGATGCCTGCTTATCCACTTGTGTTGAGCAACTGGCCCCACTAGCTGACTTGCTTTCCCTCTTAGACCTCAGTGAGTCTGCCACCCTTCTGGAACTTCATCCCTGCTAAAGAGGCAGGAGGTATCTGAGGGCAGGGAAGACGGGGCTTAGGGGAGAGTCCCGTGAGGTGGAATGAAGTGGTCCTGTGGCCTTTTCCCTGGGCCAGTACTTTGGGGCTGCAAAGGTTCAGGCCACTGCCCTGCCCAGCCCGCGGAGCTCTGCTGGGGGCTTGGAACAGATGGGCATGAGCGGAGCCCTGCCTCTCCATGGCAGCCTCTCCATGAGCTCCCGGGCCCTTGCCCTGAGGGACCTGGGCTCTGCTGGTGGGGCCGCTGAGTGTCAGGCTCACCAGGACATGGAAGCTGATCCGCTCACAGTGCTCCTGGCTGGAGGAGAGCAGGACGGCCCTGTTGGTGTACTGATCCCCGCCCTCGTCCAGGTGGGCCCTTGGTGTGTACCGCCTCTCATCCATGGTGGCGTTGTACCTGATGCCTGGAGGAGAGGGCAAGATCATGAACACGGAGCAGCTCTTTTCAGTCTTTTAAAGTCAGTCTCTTCCAGGAAGCCCTCCAGGCTGGCCAGGGAAGAGCTGTTCCTCTCCCCTCACAAGCTCGCAGGTGCAGAGAAACTTCCATGCAGAGAGCAGGTGATGCTGTGAGAAAGAGGAAAAGGAAGGGACTGAAGAGAGGAGGAAGGCAGAAGGCGGGGGACATGAAGATGGGGCTAACAAGGGGGAGAGAAAGAGGAGGAACTGGAGGGAAAAGTGAAGGAAGTGGAGAATGGGAAGAGATAGGATGAGGGGCCAGGGTGGCATGACCCTTGGAGTGAACATGCTTCTCCCCCTCTCCCTTTACCTTCTGGATCTCCCTCAGCTCCGGGACCCTGTCAGATCTGGGCCTTTGTGAGTGGCAGCTCTCATCACACTAGGGAGCACCTCAAGCCTAAGACTCTGTTCTGTTTAATATTTCAGCCTCCTTCCCTTCAACTAGACAATCTTGCTAAGTTCAGGGAAGGCTAGGCCCCTGCTCCTGTACCCCAGCCAGCCCACGGGGTGCACAGATTCTTGCACCTCTCTCCACTATTGATCGAAACTGAAAGCAGAGCATAGCCCTCCATGCCCACCTTTGTTCTCCTCTTTCCCAGGGAGCACCCTTCTTGTCTTTGGTCCATCCAGCTCCTTGGCTCAGAAGCTCTCTGTAGTGCCCAGTTACTCCCCTGGCCAAGCCCCCCTGGAACCTGTAGCTGTCACTGGCTGGGGCTGGCCCAGGACTGTGGTGCGGGTCTCTGACCATCCCTTGGCTGAACGTGCAGGACCCTCAGGAGGAGAGTGCCCTGGGCAGACTCAGGCTTATGATAAGCAGTGCCCACTGTGGCCCGGCCATCCTCTGCTGGATCCCTGGCTTCTACACCCTCTGGGCTGGACTTAACTCTCCGTTCAGGCTGACTTCAGGGCTTCTCATCCCAGTTTACTCCATTGCTTCTAGTCTCCTATTCTGACCCAACAGCGCCCAACTTCCCCCTCTTCCTCTGAACTCTCCCTTGGTGATGGCAACTCACTGCCACCCTCATCCTGACATGATATATCCTCTTTGACCCTTGGAGTCAAAGCACTGAATGGGCACCTAGCAGCCATCAAAGGTGGTTTGGGCTGTGGCCTGGCACCGAAAGCCCATGCCAGCAAAGCCTGAGTTCCGAAACCAAGGAGTTGAAAAGTCCATGGGGACTCTGGGGTTCAGGAAGCCGGAGGTTTACCAACTGTGGCTGTTTGGAAATGGGGTGCCAGGAAGATGGGTGTGAAGCAGAGGAAGGCGGCCAGGCAGGTGGCATCTCTGCCGCTGCGTTTGCAGTCTCTGTGGAAGATGTTGATCTTGGATGGCTCAAAATGGAGGCTGACATTGATCCGAACCACGGGCCGGGACCTGGAGAGGAAGGGAAGAGGGCAGGGGTGGAGCAGGGAGGTAGGCTATCCTGCTGTGGCCCAGGGGAAAGGTGGAAAGTTGGATGGGAACAGAAGCTGTAAAACCACCACTGATAGATAGGGTGAGCTGGGGGGTAGAAAGGGGTTCCAGAAGCCAAACTATGGTGAAAAAAAGTACACGATGGGTGAGAAGCAGACCTAGCAACTTCATAGCCCCTTTGTCATTTCCGGGGGCGGTTACAGACCATACCAACTTCCTTTTACCGCATTGATTCCCAACCCTGCATGTACCTTAGAATAATCTAGAGGGGTTTAAAAAAAATCTGGATGCCCAAGTTGCACTTTAGGAACAAGTCAAGTTAGAATCAGCTTTCACATGCCCTTTAAAACGGGGTATTTCTCAAATTTTAATACAGAAACCAAGGTAAAATGGTTAAATTGTTCTCAGACCCTAGAGAACAAAAGGAAAAATAAAACTTGTTTAACTTTTCTTTTGAGTTTTACTTTCACGGACATCCCAGAACCTTGGTCTTATCTCAGATGACACAACTGACCTTGTGCAGAAGTAACTGCCCTTGAGTGGAGCCCCAGGCAGAAAGCTGAGGAGTGAGCAACATCATGGGAAGTATCTTCACAGAAGGAAAACGTTTAAACTTCTTAGCATGTAGTATAACTATTGATAGGCATGTTCTAGAAATGATGTGAAACTTGCTAAAATCAGATATGTTCTGTAAGATATTATTACTGGCCAACTCTGGCCTTTATTCTGAAATACTACATGCCACTACATACTATTCTGAAATACTATTACTACTATTCTGAAACTTGCTAAAATCAGATATCTTACAGAACTGTAAGATATTATTACTGTAATATCTTATTAATTCTGTATCTTAATAATTCTGTAAGATATTATAATAATATCTTAATAATTCTTAATTCTGTAATATCTTACAGAACTGTAAGATATTATTACTGGCCAAGTCTGGCCATTATTCTGAAATACTACATGCCACAGAATTGAGCAAACTTCCTTGTCAATTGTATTATGCTCAAATCTCTAATACGAGCATGTCTTATCTTTTGCCATTTTCAGAAGCTAATGCTTTGTATTCAGAGGAATTCACAGGAAAAGGACTTTGATAGACCCTCTAAAACAGGTTTATCATGAAACAGAGGAAAAGAAATTGCAGAACTTAGGGAAAAACTGCCTCAGTAATTGCTACAAGAAATCAAGAGCAAGATCAACTGAAATGTTTGAGGAGCTCAAGTGGAAGAGATGGCTGAGTAACTGGCATCTAGAACTTCAGATTCGGAGAGGTTTTTGACTCCTAGAAGAGTGATTTGAACTTCAAGAACTTAATGCAATTCCATAAAATCAACTGAGACTTATCATTATGGGAGAGGAACTGGGTGAGCGGGGCTGACAATAGTTCGAGACAAGGGATTAGGTTCTGAAGCACAATTTTTAAATCCTGTAGCCAGAGGGCCCCTCAGGAGAGCCAAGCACCAGGAAAAGGGGACCAACCACAGAATCACAGCGTTGCCAAGGGCGCCCACTGCCAGGTCCACCAGCCCGTCTTCATTCAGGTCCAGCTGCCCATGGATGCTGCAGCCAAAATACTGGAGGCCTGCAGCCAGTTCTGAGGCGGCGACTCTCTGCCAGGATGGAAGACAGAAAAATGCTTGCACACACACAAAGGGTGCCCTTGGAGCAGACATGATGGGGAGCCCAAAGATGGCCAGTGGGAGGCCATTCGGAAGTTTCTCTAGCCCAAAGCTTTTGCCTCTCCTGCTTGGCTCTGCAATGCCTACCTAAGTCGTTTGCTGGGATTAAGATACTGTATCCAAGAAGAGTTCCTATCAAGTGTAATGGGTTATCTGGCAGGTAGCCTATCTGTGCCTCCAACTGTGGTGTAGTTACTAGGCTATCCTACCAACAATGTGGGCAAAGTGATGATTTGGAGGGGATGGGGCATGGAAGGGTCAGTTTTAAAGGTGAGCACAGTTTCCAGCATGAAGCATTTCTAGAACTAGGCAGGTGCAGCATGACTGCATCTGCAGTCAGTCACGTGGAAGCAAGTGGGCAGGTGAGGTCCCTGGGGTTTTGTTGTGTGGGGTGGGGGAGGCAGACAAGTTAAGCAGGCACCGGAGGGAGGTGCTGCCAACAAAAGCACCCTATCAAGTTTTAATCTGAGACCAGAAGAGCTAGACATGCTCTGTTGTATGAAGACGGAGCAGAAAATCCTGAACCCCATGCCAAAGCATGAGCTGCTGGGACTCCAAATCCAAACTTTATTGCTTCTAGGGGCGTGGGAGACCCATTACCTGCTTCGGCTTCTTCAGGATGCTGCCTTGGAAGCCGTGGAAGATGTAGATGGCTCCCCTGTGGTTGTCTTCTAGAGGGGCTCCCACCACCACATCATTATAGGAGTCTTGATTGAGGTCCCGAACTGAGACGATGGAGGACCCGAATCGGGCATTCTGGTAATTCTGGGAATCCTTCAGCGTCCCATTATAAACAAACCGGTCCTGCAAAACCAGGGCCAGGAAAAGACTCAGCGGGCAAGGCAAGGCAAGGTAAGGCAAGGGATCATCATCAACTCTGTCCTGCAGAGGTCTTGCTCCACCCCAGCTCCCCAGAAACATTTTCCTGGCAACTAAGACTGGGGATGGAGGGATGGAGGTGGGGTGGGGGTGAGAGTTGGAGGGAGTGGGGTGGGAGGTCCTGTTCTCCCCACCTGGCCCAGCAGGCAGACACTGGCCTCTGCAGGAACCCTTCAGGATGACCAGAGTCCCACCCTGCCCCACACTGTCCAGCCCTGCTCTATCCAGACCATCCCTAGTGGCCGCCCAGCAGCCCCACCACTGCCCACCTGTCTCAGGCTGTAGACGCACACCCGGCCACGCTCCCGGCCCTCGCTGAAGTACATGGGCGCGCCCACCAACAGCACATCAGTCACCCCGTCGCCGTCCACGTCCACAGAGGTGATCTCACTCCCGAAGTAAGAGCCTATCTGTGGCACAGGATGGGAGGGAGAAGCGGGTGCCCGCTGCTTGCAGAACCCCACTTATGGCTGGGGCAAGCCCGGCAGCCTTTGGTGAATGGGAAGGCTGCTCCCCTTTGCCTGCCCCCCCCTATATTGTGACCACCCTACCCCTGCTCCTTGGGTCCTCCACCCCTCCTTCTCCACCCAGGACTGGACCGGCCTGGCTCTTCATCTTTCCTTCTTCCCCTCTGTAGTAGGCATTTATTCTGTTTAGGTGACGTATCATAGCAGCCAGAAATGAGCAAACTGTTTAAAAAGGAAGAAGGAAGATGAAAGGCACCCCTAGTTGAAACATACCCCTAGAACTACACTTCAGTGTATTTTCTTCTAGCGTTTTCTCTAGGGTGTGCTGCCTGTACGTACGGTTTTATTTTTATACTCCGGGATCATAGTATAGAGTGACAGGGTGCATTCTCACTTAACTCATGGGGAGGCCTTGGAAACTGGGGATGCATGGAAAGCAGGTTCTCCAATTAGGTTTCATTCGAAGTCAACCTGGATTATTATTTTCGTCTTTAACGAAATGAAAACCCAAGCACCTGATTTTTAAATGAAACCACGTATCCTGAGCATTTTCTCCATGATGGCTTCTATTTTTCTCTATAAAATCATCACAGTGATCCTGTAATATTTGAAACCGTACATGTGCCAAGAGTGAGTTTAATCAGTTGTCATTTGTTGGACATGATCCAAAGGACTCTGGGAATGGATCTGGAGGGAGGAGAATCTTGACTTTTCAGCACTTGAGCACTCCCTATGTTCTCGGTGGGGTGCTACTTCAGAGCCGAGCCACCGCCCACTGAAACAGAAGCCTGAGGTCCTCCCTGCCCCCACCCTCCACTGCTCCCCCAGCAGTCCCCCACCCATTGTACATGAGGTTTGCTGAACACAGCCCCTGCTGGCAGCTGACCGAATGATCCGATGACCCTGCTGGGCCTTCATCTTTCCATCCCAGTGTCTTTCCCCACTATCAGTCTCCCACACAGAGGAAGGGCCTACTACCATATTGAGAGGTCTCCCTTTTCCCAAAGCCCCAGGCTCTGGCTGGGTTTCATCCTTCCCGCTGCACATACTTTCCTTTTGTCTGCACCCCTCGATCCTCCTACCAGCCCACTTAATGTCCCTCCACCCCTCAGGTCACTTCACTTCAGACGCCCACCCAGACCCACTCCACTCCCTGCTATGATGACCCGTCCATGGATCTCCAGCACCTGCTCCTGCCACGGAAGCCTCACGACAATAGGCTCTGCATTGTATACCAAGTACTGGCCTGGTCTACAACTTGTTGGTTGGGCCATTGGTTGCTTAGGAAAAAGGAAAGAATCCTTCTCATGGCAGGCCTGTGTGAGGAGCTTTGTGAGGAGCTGCACAGCCTCAGGTTACAGTGAATGCCTTGCACCATTTTTGGTTGTCCCTACCTCCCATACAGGGGACAACCGAACTCAGAGAATTCAAACCACTTGCCAAGGTCAGGCTGGTTAGGGCCAAACTGGGTCAGGACTAGGGTCCATCTGATACCTAAGCCCATGATCCTCCCTTGCCTAACCATCTCCTGGGTTAGGGCATCTGCAGAAAAAAGTTATCCTCAAGCATTAAACAATTTTAATTGAGGAGAAAGATAAAAGACTACGGAAGAGAAAGAGAAATCATAAACACAGATGGAGGAGGGAAGAGATGTGTCTCCATGAAGTGATTAGGAGCCAGACTGAGCAAAGAGGGGAGGAGGGTGGGAGACATTTGTCTAAATATGTGGCCTCAGCTATGTGGGTCATGTTATTTGGAATCCACTTAATTCAGCTGCCTTCAGCACTGTGGTTTCTCCTTTGGATGTTGCAGGCAGAACCAGGCTATAAAAATGTCATAAATTCATCACCAGATTCCCTTCAGTTCTCAAGGTCTGGCCTTGGAGCCCTAACGAGCCAGCTGTGGGTGGAGTGTGGGCGGGTTGGGAGGAGGCCAGGGGTTAGCAGGTCCCTAGTGCCCTTGAGATGGGAGGGAGGATGGGAGAATGGTGGCTTCCTGTAGCTCAGGGACTTAGGTCAGTAGATGCAGAAAGACATCTGTCTGCACAGTGCAGAACCGAAGGCAGCAGAAGGCGGAGACAGTACTGTTTTCAGGCTCCGGAGAATCCTGGTCTGGGTGCTGTCAGAGGTCAGGTGGTGGCGCCACGCAAGAGTCATGAATTCTGAGTCTGACCCGGCTACGAATCCATGTACTGACCCGGACAGCTAGGCTGCTCTTCCAGACCGCATTTCCCCTTGGCTACTGAAGTGTGTGGGTCAGAACCCGCCTTTCTGATCTTTACCACCAGTGACCCATCCTAGCTTTCAGTGCACTCATGATTGTCTGGCAGGAGACACAGCAACCATGTTGGGTGGCCCCCCCGCACCTAGGCAGGCAGGGACAGGGCCACTGGGTCATGGTGACAATTCCAGGAAAGGGAAGAGTTGGCATGTTGGTGAGCAGAATGGGTGGAATTGGCAGGTGGGTGCACGACTCTCCCCACTCTGGGTCTCACCAAGGTGCGGCTGTGTCAGGATGCCAGGGGCTTAGCGGATCAGGCTGGGAAGCCATAGCCTCGATGTTGCCTCTCTCCCTGAACTCTGGACATGATCCTAGAGAATCTGGAGGTCTTGGGGAAGGCACCAGAGACAAGGGGTTCTTAAAATGGAGGCAAGAAAATTATTCCACTAACAGGGACCTTGCTGTTGTAGGGCCCAGGACCTGGTGTTCTAGGCATAAGACAATCCAATGCGAAGGCTGTTGTGAAGGAGAGATGTTTCCCCAATTGATAAGGGTGTCTGTGGTTGTGTCTTACTGACAGGGAAGAGATGGGGCCCAGGGTTCCCTCCAGTTCAGCCTCATCCTCCCTCTTGTCCTTGCCCCCTTTGCCCAGGCCCCTCATCCATTACCTGCTCCCCCCGCAGGGCCTGGTGGATGGTGAGACTCCGGTTGTTGTGCATGGTGAACAGGATGACTTTGCCGGTGTGGTTGAACCGGGGGGCTCCAGCCACATACACCCGCCCCTGCCTGGAGGACACGATCGACGTGACTGTATACCCTGCCACAGAAGAAAACAGGCTGGTCTGCTGACGTGGGGTCTCAGATGTTTCTGAAGGCCCCAAACGTGGGTGTTCCAGGGTCCTCTCAGACCCACACACATACCCCCACAAAAGAGGTAACCGTGGAAACTGGGGTTCCTTTTTTTGAGACTAGGTTTCACTATTTTGCCCATGGAACCGCAGGCTCACGTTGCCCGGGGCACCACAGACTCAAGCAACCCCCAGCCTCAGCTTCCCAGGTAGCTGGGATTACAGGCGCACACCACCACGCCCAGCTATATTTTTAGAACTAGGTCTTGCTTCAGGCCCCCTGTGGGACTCGAACCGAGATCCCTATCCCTCCCTAACCCCCCCCCCCAACCCCATGGCTTCCTAGGCTACCACCTACAGACATGCGCCACCATGCCCTGCGGGGCTCCTTTGTAAAGACTATCAGTGTTTTCAGGACAGCTTTGCCTACTGGCTATGGCTTGAGTTGCCCACTCAGAATCTGGGAGGTGAGAATGAGGTACCTTCAGGCAACTCTCCTAAAAGTGGGACCCCAGCAGGTGTGCAAAAGCAGAGTCCCGCCAGCTTTCTGCGAGGTGAGCTTGGATATCAAATCTCAGCTTTGAGCTGATGTCAGTCCTTGTTGGCCGTTTCGGGGGAGTGGATGTCTCCTTCTGTATGTGCGCACATATGAGCACAAGCACATGTGCATGTGTTTATGTGTGTGGGCATGGGGTGACTGTCACTCGGACCACACCCACTGCTTTCCCAGTGGCTGCAGGACTCATGGGTGAGCTGATTCAGTGCTTGGGAATATGGTGCAATGGGTAGGTTACTTGCATTCCAGACACAATGTTTTCCCCTCTTAGAGGTGTATTCTGGAGGAGGAGGCTCGAAAGGTGGGCAAGACCCGGATGTCACACATATATGAGCATATAGCTAGGTGGCTGTATGTTGGGTGTGGCCATATCTACACAAGGTAGGACAGGATTAGCCTCTCATATGGGACAAGGATTTCTCCTGCTTGGACCTTCAGTGGCACTACTGGAACTGTTCTTGACTGGCCCTCAGTTGGTTCTCAGTGGGGGACTTGGGGCTTTGTCAGAAGAAGGGACAGTGGTGGTGGGCTGACTTGGGGACTGAATGTCCTCTGGGAAGTCATGGGCCAGCTGCTAAAACTCCGAGTACCACTGAGAGCTTCCTGTTGCCCAGCAGTCTGCTGACTGTGGCTTCATTTCCCAGGTGGCTCTTCACCAGCAGGTGGGTCAGTCTAGAAGCTGGGCTAGCTTCTCGAAAGCTCTATGGCCAGGAATCCCTCTAACCATAGAGATGGAGACCTGGCCTCCAGATCTCTTCCCTCCATGCCCTTTCCCCTGGGGTGTGTGGGGAGGAAACTCCCAGAGATTCAGACACTGTCCTCAGTGGATGGCCCCCAGAGGGAGGAGGAGTAGAGAAGACACTCCCTTAACCCCACCCAAGACAGTGAGACCATTTAGGGCAATACAGTGAGCCTCAGGAGTCCTTCGGCCTGTCTTTACCCCACCAGGGCTGCCTGGGAGGAGGAAGGGGACAGCTGTGCTGGGCTGGGGTGGAAGAGGGGACATATACTCACCCTACCCTCACTCAGACACCTCACTAGTCCCTGCTGCCAACATGAAAATGTTCCAGTGGGGGTTCTCTTGCTACAGGTGACCCACCTTCTACTCTTTCCCATTTGCCCTGGTTCTGACTATGCACTGAGCCCACTGCACGTGGAGCAGGGTGCTAGGTGCATGTGGGGGAATCAGCATGAATTGGTTTTTGTTTTTTTGTTTTTTTTTGAGACTAGGTCTCACTATTTTTGCCTGTGGAACCGTAGGCTCATGTTGTCCGGGGTACCGCAGACTCAAGCCATCCCCAGCCTCAGCTTCCCAGGTAGCTGGGATTACAGATGCGTGCCACCACACCCAGCTATATTTTTTGGGAGCTAGATCTCACTATGTGCCCCAGGTGGGACTCAAACCGCGATCCCTGGCCCTGGCCATGGCTTCTTAGGCTGCCGCTTACAGGCATGCACCACAATGCCCGGCCTAGAATCAGCATGAATTGCGCAGGCAGACCACTCACCTCCTATGGGAGGGGATTCTGGATTCCCTGGGTCCTTCCTGCATATCCCCCAACAACTACCTCTCCACACCCCAGCTTTGGCATTTACCCAGGTAGGCCCCGTGGTTCTTGAGCTCCTCGGGGAATTCTTTCAGGTAGGACTCTCGGAGAGGAATGATCTTCCCGCTGCTGGTCTCCTTTAGTACAGCTCCATTCCAGTCATAGGCACCAACAGCACCCAGCAGAATCCCATCCTGACATAGGGAAGGGGACACAAATCAGCTCATGTCCTCGGGTGGCCCCAAGCTGGAAGCCCCTTCAGGACCTTGTTCTCGCTTCCAGCCAGGATTCTTGGCTTTTGAATGAGCTAAGGATCTTCTTGCCCCTTTTCATCCTTCACACAAAATGGGTCAAGCTGATCCCCAAGATGTGATACCAGGAAAGAAGGAAGTGTCTAGAAACAAACTCCAAGTTCAGACCTAACCCTCCACTCCTCTTTGGTCTTCAAAATCTCTTGTCACTAACTCTTCCTTCTGACTCCCCTTCAAGCTGTGCTCTGCCTTGATCTAGTCCACATTCCCTTGCAGTGTCTGAGCTGCTTCCTACTTCTTAATTTCTTCAGTAAAAATTCACCAAGTGTCTACTTTGTGCCAGATAGTGGTGCATGAGGCTGGGGACAGAGTTCTCACCTAGCTCAAAATACTGACAAGTACACCAACATATTGGTTACAAATTGTGATAAAAAATGGTGAAGAACATTTTAAATGCTACAGTGACATTTGATTTAAATTAAAATGAGGGTCAAGAAAAAACTCTTTTGAGCAAATGATGTTTACTTATCCTGTAACTTGAAAACCAGTAGGGTTAGACATTGCAGGAGTTGGAAGGGAGGAACAGAGCATGTGCAAAGGCCCTGAGGCTGGAAAGAGGCTAGGATCTTTGATTTCAAGGAAGTGGAAGCTGTTTGAATGAAAGCGTTGAATGAGAATATGTAGAGTATCTGAGATGAGGCTGGACAGATAAGCCAAGACCACATCTGTGATGAGGACAGGAGATTGTCATGGCAGGATAAGTAAGTGCCACATTGCTTGGACAGAAAGACTGAGGCTCTGCCTCCCTGAAGTGATGTCTCCATGTTATTGAGTCCAGGGTCAGTTCTGGAGGACTGGATCTAGTTGCTCTCTTGGGTGCTCCTGCATCCTACTTCTAACTCTACCCGCTAGTCCATGGAACTAGTGGGTAGAGGAGACATGAACACTAACAGCAAGTGCTAAGTGGGGAAGAAGTGACTAGGGACAATGAAGGGTCAAGGAGGGCAGGGAAACAGAAAAGAGCCTTCTTGAATTTCCTTGGTAGTAATAGATTGGTAGGAGTGTGTGTGTGTGTGTGTGTGTGTGTGTGTGGTTGGGGCTGTGAGGGAGGGTGTGAAGAGGGGTGATTATATCCCAGCTTTGGGCTGTTAAAGCAGAAACTGGTGAAGTCATCTCTCTCTCCCACTGAGCCACCCTGAGTCCAGGTGGTTGGCAGGTCCTGAACTTTTCCCACCACTCGGGGCCCTCAGTCTCTTTCAGGAGAGAAATCGTGATTCTGGTTTCGGGACAATCAGTGTCACTTAACACACAGGTTGGGTTGCCCTGTAATGGTTTTGCTGATGGCGATGAAGGGACAGGATTGTGAGCTTCCTATTTTTCATTTCCAAGGTATCACTTCGAAGAGTAAAGTTGATCTTATCAAAGGATTAAACAAACACTAATATTCTAGAGACAGAACTGACTGTTCAGACAGAATGTTTTTTTCTGACTATAAATAAGCTGGTCTTGGGAGAGTCTGGTGCACCCAGCGGTGTTAACAAAGCACTTCCTAATTAGCTTTCTTCCTCCCACTCTGCGTGAGCCTCAGCCTGGCAGAGCCTGACAGCTAGAGCACCAGGATTGGGGCCAAGGCCTCAGACTCGCTGGCCACATGTTCACCACCAACATTCCTCACACTCGGGGTGTACTCCGTTCTTGGTGAAATACATTCTCATCCAGTGGGACAAAGGTTCATTATCTGCACTTGACAAATGCGCATCCAAGGTTCAGAGAGGGAATGGGACTTGCCTAAGGGCACATAGCAAGTCAGAGGCAGGGTTGGGATGGTGGCCAGGGAAGTAGTCTGAAAGAGAATGCCCTATGCTTCCCGGAAGTCTGGACTGTGTTTTGATTTTCTGTCTGAGTGCCCCGCGAGCAGGGTGAGGTCTGGGTCTGACTCTCTCCTTCCTTCCCTCCTTCTCTCTGCCTGCTGAGTTCAAGTTTGCAACTGCACACCAGACTTTTTGGCTTCATGGAATGTTCCTCATGGAATTTCTGGCTTTGCAGATGACTCAAAGCCTCTGTGATGCACTGAGAGGGGCTCCTCTACCCAGGTGCCCGGGGTTCAGCAGAGGGAGGCTAAGACTCCCCATATTTGGGGTGTGGCAATTGCATGGGCACCTCCGGATCTGGCAACATTGGGCTGGGCAATGGCCTATGGTGCCACTTTATCCTGGCAGCATGATGGCAGGCCTGGGCTCTCAGTCCGAGACCCTTTCCTGAGAGAGATCTGTTGGGGTTCAGGGAGAGCCTGGCTGCATCATAGGCCTGGTGGGTTAGCAACGCACCCTTCTCATGCCCAAAATGAGACCAAACCAAACCACAGTGTATTGCAATCTTTTCCCAGGTGGGGGAGCCCAGGCATTTTGAGTTTGGAAAAAAATCTGGAACAGTGGGGCTACAAAAGGGCCAAAGTCTTGACAGAGGAATCCAGGCGTGTAGGCCCAGCTGGAAGACAGACAGAGAGCATTCTGGGAATTGCTGCATCCCACCCTCCCGGTTGGCACCAGATCCATCATTTATGGCCTTCTTTCTGGTGGGGCCATCTGGCTCCCCCACCCCGGATTTTACCAGAGTGCTTTGGGGGCCCCGGAAGATGGGCCCTTGGCACCAGCTATCTGTGCAGAATGAGCATGCAGGCTTGGAGGCTCTCAGAAGGCCCAGGACCCTCTCTGAGGATGACCTGTACCATACTTGCCAAAGTCCAGCACTCACAGTCAGCCCCTGCCACCTTGGTCCTCTTAATGGTCCTCTGACCTGGCCTCTGCCTCAGTTTGGCCTCCCTGATTGTTCCTGGGTCAGGGACCATGTCTCCCACACTCTGCTCTATCTAGTCCAAGTCCCCAGCCAGGGTCGGGTCACACCCTGGAAGTAGTCCAGGCAGTGACTACCTGTTGTAGGAGGCAAACCACCAGGCACTATTTGGCAATGCCTGGAAACAGCTCTGGTTGTCACAGCTGGGGGTGGCCTTGGTTGCTGTGTCATCTGGTGGGTGAAGACCAGGATGCTGCTGAGCACTGACAAGGGCAGAGCAGCCTCACAGCCAAGGACCCTCCAGCCCCGTCAGTGGGATCCAGGATGAAAATCCCTGGCTTGGTGGCTACCCCACGAACTCCAGACATTCCTGAATTCTAATTCCTGCTTAGTGGGGACCCAAAGGAACCGGTAATGATTCTGCCTCCAGGAGTCAATCTAAATGATCCAAAGATTTGCATTTCCCTTATTACTAGCGTTGAACAATTTTTCATGTGCCTGTTGGCCATTTGTATTTCCTCTTTGGAGAAGTGTCTTACTTCTCCCCATTTTTTGACTGGGCTTCTTGTTTTGCTTTTGTTTAGTTGTGTGAGTTCTTTGTGGATCTTCGTTATTAATCCCTTGTCACTCATGTGGATGGCAAAATTTTTTCCCATTCAGTTGGGCTTCTTTTAGTTTAGTTCTTCTGTTGTCTCTTTTGCCATATTAGTCCAACCACTATGGAAAGCTGTGTGCAGGACCCTCAAGTTAATGAAAATGGAACTACCATTTGACCCAGCTATTGCTCTCTTGGGAATCTACCCAAAAGAGACCTCAATGTGGGTACAAAGGGACACCTGTGCTCGGATGTTTACTGCAGCACAATTTATAATTGCAAGGACATGGAAGCAACCTAAATGTCCCAAAACAGATGAGTGGATGAAAAAAATGTGGTCCATATGCACAATGGAATATTACTCATCAATTAAAAAGGACAAATTTGATGATTTTATGACAACATGGATGCACTTAGAAGAAATCATATTAGCAGAAACAAGCCAGAAAGAAAAGACAGAAACCAAATGGTTTCACTAATATATGGGATATAGTGAAAAAATAAACAAAAGTCTTGAGGAAAAGTCAAAACAAGCTAAGCACCAAACTGAAGCGCACAACTTTGAGCAGGAGGGAAAGGGGGAGGAATGCAGGGAAGGGTGGGGAGGGTAAACCCCTGGGATTACAATATTGTGAAATGTATATATAAATAAAAAAAAAATAATCTGAAGAGCTTGCTAGTAGACCATGTCCTGGCCTCATGGGGTGGGATCCTGGTGCAGTCCTATTCTGGGAAGCTAGGGGAGGGGTCCGGAGTCTCTGAGTACCACCCCCACATTTCACTATTGTGGGTTATTTCTTTACTTTTTATGAACTCTGATGTGCAAAACTAGTTCATGTGCAGAGCTCTTAGGGAAGATTGCAGCTCTAAGGCCGCAGTAGCCCTCGACCTTGGGTGTCCAATTAGAAGGGCCCTAGGGAATGGCGGGAGGGAGGCTGGGTGGCAGGTCTGGGAGGCAGGAAACCCCTGCTTCTGATCCTCTTCTAATGTAACCAAGGGCTGGTTCTCCCCATCATCACATGGAGGTTAAAGGAAAAGTGATCTCTTCCCATCTCGAGTAAGTCACCAGGGACTTTGTGCAGACAAGATTCATCCCATAAAACTGCTTCCTTCAATAAACTAAGCTCTGGGGAGATTTATGGACTGCAGCATAGGAGAGTTCATGTGATATTATTCCCACCAAGCCTTCCTGTAGGAAGGGCGGCCCAGCACCTCCATCCATCACTGATGGGTATCCATTACTTATAACCTATTCTTTCTTCCACACCTTTCCCTCATGGCCTCTTACAGTCCATGCTCCCTTGGGAGATAGGGATCTCTTCTGCAAGCTTTCTGGAAGATTCCTGCAGCTTCTTCTTGATTACCCAGTTTGAACTCCTTGTTGAGGGAGTTCACCACCTCAGCAGCCAGCCAGCACTAATAGAGACTATTCCAACTCTCAGCAATCTTTGCATTCATTTCCGATAGCTAATGGAACCACTGGATGAAAACACTAGAATTGAACTAGGAAATCATAGCTAGTTTTCCTAGTGGTTATTTCTATGTACTTTCCATCTTGGCCACCTCCCTCCCCCAACATTTTTTTCTTTTTTTTACAAATCAAGAACAGAGTATCCTTCCTGGGATGGCTCCAGCGTCCTAGGTTCCCCTAAAGGTTGTTTTTTTTTTGTTTGTTTTGTTTTGTTTTGTTTTGTTTTTGAGACTAGGTCTAGCTTTGTTGCCCAGGGAACTGAAGGCTCACATTGCCTGGGGTACCACAGACTCAAGAGATCCCCAGCCTCAGCCTCCCAGGTAGCTAGGATTACAGGCATGCACCACCACGCCCAGCTATTTTTTGAGACTAGGTCTTGCTATGTTGCCCTGGGCAAGTCTTGAACCCCCAAGCAGGTCTTGAACCCCCGGGTGGGTCTCAAACTCACAGACTCAAGCGATTCCTAGCCTTGGCCTCTCTTGTGTAGGTTGCGATTAAAGGCACGTGACACCGTTCCCGGCCTCCTCCAAAGGTTCTGACCCAGTCAGGAGTGTGGGGTCAGCACCTGGGGCCTGGGACTTGGACCCTTGGGTCTTCAATTGGCTTGGTAAGGTCTTGGTATCTCCTCCTCTACCTGGGGCTATCTCTCCTTCTAGTTGCTCTCATCTTCCTTAACTTGAAGGCCTCTTTCCTTGCTAGATGACAAGAGAGCAGACCAGGGAAAGAGCTGGGTCTCTCCTCTGCCACTTGAGAAACTTCCTTCCTGAGGACTGAGGGCCGGGGATGGGCCCTTTCCTTCTTTCATAACTGATGGGGCAGAACTTTCCTTCAGCACATCTGTGGAATGAGCTGTCCGTTGAGCACTTCTGCAGGGGGTGGAGCTGGGGCCTTGCCCAGGAGACCGAGCCACTCAGGCTCATGCCGGTGCTGGATCCACCAGGGCCTGCCCCACAGAAAGTTCTGAGCGACTCTGACAGCCTTGGGTCTGGACTCCCAGGAATGGCAGCTGTGGCCCTTATGATGGCACCAGAGGCAGGCATAGAAAACTCTCTGTGTTCTACACTAGCAACCCAACATCAATAGCTTGAGATAACCACCATCATGGCATCATTCCTGAGGCCCAGGAGGTAAGTATGAGAGAGTCTCAGAATCAACTGTAATCATCACCTTTGATAAAACCTAGTGGATGCAAACTTTCAGCTGCCTGTCCCTTATAAACAAGAGGTGATAGAAAAGAACTGAGGTTTGTATAGAGGGGCATTCTGGTCTCTCTAAGGAAACAGAAAAAAAGAGCTGGGTGTGGAAGAATCTGTGTGTGACCCTGACCTAAGGAGCAAGCTGGGGTTCCAAGTTCCTGACTACCTTCTGCAGTGGGAACGCCGCTGATCCTGTAAGAACTCCTCTTGCTGCTTGACCAATTTCAAGGTCAGTTCGGGTATCCCTGAACCCCTGAAGCTCATCTTGGTTGCTCTTTCTCATAGGTGCTCTGGTCCCTTGTCATATGTAGAGGCTGCACCAGAAGCAGGAGAGCGAATTTAAGGGTCTTCTCCTGAACTAGACTGTGAGCTGTTGTCAGCTGAAATGTTACCTTAATCGCTATCTTTTTATATAGTCCCAGTGCCTGGTACAGAGCCTGCCACACTGGGAGATGCTAAAAGCAGGATTGTAGAATGGATGAAGGAGATGTGGAACACTCATTTTTCCTGCCGCTGGGAAATCAGAGCTGGTTGCAGGGGGCCCTGCTTTCGCCTAGTGCTGTGCATGCAAGGCCCTCTGCTCTTGTGCTCCTCACGATCCAAGGCTGTGGACATCCTTGTCCTTCAGGGGCCTGCCCTGACATCTCCCCAGAAGCTCTCCTAAGTCCCTCCCCCAGCAGGGGATCTTCTACTCAGCCCTTACACAGGCTGCCCTGGTTAGTGCTAGTGCTGCGGCTATCATCCAGCAGGAGGTCTCCACAGGGAGGCCTGAAGTTGCACACTTTGCCTTGGAGAGCTCTACAGTGTTTTTCTGCTCTCAAGGGCTGCTGCTTCGATCATTTGCAAGTTGACTGCTGGCGGCAAAAATAATTTCCAGATCCCTTTGGTACCTTAGTTGTATTTGACACATGTTTACAGTATTTCATTAAATTGAATTTCTTGTTACAGGCTCTCATAAACCCTGACCTTGGAGCCAGGAGACCAGGCCAGTCTTGCTAGAGGCTAGCGGGCTGGCCTGTGCCAGCCAGTGTTCCCACCCCTTTCTGTGTCCAGCTCCTACATGGAGGAGTTGGGAAAATTCAGCAGAGTAATGAATGGGATCTACATAGCGGATGGACTCATGGGCTTCTCTGGCCAATTAGGAGGCATCAGTACATCCCCAGGTTCAAGCCTGGGTGAAACAAACACATCGAGATGCCTTTCTTCCCAAGTGTGCCCGCAAGGCCCGGGCTGACACATGCAGGCTCTCTGCAGATGGTGCTCCCAGGCAGGGCTCTGTGGTTTATATTGTTTGCATAGACTTCAGCTCCCTGCCCCTCTGGTACCCTGTGAGGTTTCAGCCTCACCTTAGGAACTGGCACCAGTTGGAGCACATAGAGGGTGAGGGACAGCCCATTGCAGGGAGGGGGTGATCTGCTGCTTGTGATACCACACCCCCACGGGGAGGGGGTCCATGTGGGCTGCCTGCCGGAGCACATCTGGCACATCTGGACACCCTCCCACCCTCGACGTGTGGCCACATCGACATGCACATACGCTATTAGGGCGAGTGCGGTTGCTTTTGCCAAGTTGCCTAGTTTGGCACAAGGCTGTGGGAACTGAATGATTTGGTCCTAAAAGAAATGCCCCCATCTGCTCCCTGCACAGGGAGGGTGGGTTTGTGAAATGCTGCCCACTCCCGACTGAAAAGGGTTTGAGACAATTTCTCAGTTGAAGACTTTGGCTTCAGTCTTGCAGCTTCAGAAGAAGTGAGGCAGAGAGACCTCAAGAAAGAAAGAGGGGAGGAGACAGCACAGAAGAGGCAGGAAGATGACCCAGGAAGCTGGGGAAAGCGAGCCTGTGAGAGGAAGATTCTGATAGGTACTGACCTCCACTACGTGGGAGGAAAAGCCCGTCTGTGACATCTCCAGCCCGAAGGAGGTTTCGTTCTTGTTGGTGCCTAAAAGAGAGGGAAGGAATGGCGTCAGCTCCAGGTCTGACTGCTTGGCGCCAGATACAGCCACAGCTCAGACTGCAGCCTCTGTGTCTAGAGTCAGGGTCCTCAGTCTGTCAGCCCTGGCTGCACCCCACCCCACACCCCAACAGGCAGCCTGCCCCTGGGAGATGCTGAGACTCTTGCAGGAGCCTGTGGGCTTATCATTAATAGTCCACTCACCGCTGAACAGGGTTTGGGGAGAGTTGCAAGGCATGCATACTACAAGACTATCAGAACCCAGGAAGATAAGAAAAGTGGAGGGGAAGAAATAGTCTACATTCTTGGCAAGAAGTGGAATTTCCTGCTTTGTTCATCCCTGTTATTCACTAGCTTTGCTTCCAGATGCCTCTGGATGGGTCTCAAACACCAAATTTACCTCGAGGGGGGGGACCCCGGTCACCATCACAGAGTTGCAGAAAAAACTGGGGTGTGCTGACCAACCCCCACTCCCCTGAGCCCCTGGGAGCAGGTCCCAGGAGCCAGTATTCTCATCACCCAAGGCAACCATTTCCAGAACTGCACTGATGTAGATGCTGAAGTTCTAGTGCAAACTCAGGTTCATATTTCTTTTCTTTTTTTTTTTTTTTGTTTTTGAGACTAGGTCTCGCTATTTTTGCCCGTGGAACTGCAGGTTCTATTTGCCTGGGGTATCACAGACTCAGGCAATCCCCAGCCTCAGCTTCCCAGGTAGCTGGGATGACAGGCGCGCGCCACCACGCCCAGCTATTTTTTGGAACTAGGTCTCGCTACGGGGCCCAGGCGGGACTCGAACCGTGATCCCTAGCCCCGGCCGCTTCATAGGCTGAAGCTTACAGGCACGAGCCACCGTGCCCGGCCTCATATTTCTTTTCTTTTATCCTTCATAAGACCTGTTCTTTCGTGTGCTGGCAGCTCTTCACTTCTAGTGCTCTGCAGGTTTCTGAGGTTTGAGGGCACAGCTGCCTCTCTCCTTTAACAACCCCCTAGAGCAAAGTCTCAGAGTGGAGGGGCCCCGCTAGGGCAGTCCACAGCACAGGCGGAATCTGTGCAAATCCAGACTGGAGCTGAAGTCACAAGGAGAGAGCCCAAGGACCCCTGCCAAGAGTGCTCTCGGTGGGATTAGGGGTTTCAGGCTCTGGAGGCCGGCCCAGCTGGGTTCACACTCGGGTTGCCAGACAAAAAATAGGGCGCACAGTTAAATCTGAATTCCAGACAAACAATGAAGAGTTTCTTAGTATGTGCCTGCCACAAACATTGTAGTTTATATTTGCTAAATCTGGCAAGCCTAGTTCAACGTCTCCATGAACTTTTACATCACCATGGAACCCCGGCCTCTTCCCAAGTGTTGGAGCAAGCCACTCCTTTGGGTTTCAGGCTCTCCTTTAGCCAGAGGAGAAGACCGAGACTACCAAGAAAGTCATCTTTGGGGGTTGTTGGTGAAGGGCACAGCTCATGCCCAGCCAGAGCCACACCCAAGCGCTGGCATTTATTAGAAAGGGGTGACCCTCCAAAGCCATTCTGCTGTGCAGGATCGGATTTTGCTGTATGGGGTCCGCCCAAAGTGAGCCCGGGAGCATGAGGCCGCTCTTGGAATGTGCTGTCTACCTTCCAAGCTGAAGATCCTGTCCCCCAAGGCATCCACAATATCCTTCAGGGCTGCCTCGTCAGTGACATTGAAGAAGTGCTTGTCGTCGGGATCACTGGCAATGTATTTGATTTCATTGAGAAAGGTTTCGGGGTTGATCCCTCTGCGGTTGTAATAGCCCAGGACCTGCCAGGGAACAGGGGCCGGGACAACAAACCAGAACTTAGTGCAGACTCCCCCTACACCCTGACCGGTCCTAACCTAGCACCCCAAGTGGGCAGAAGCTGCTGTCTTGGCAGCTTTGGGCTGAGGTACCACTTGCTTATTTTATTTTATTTTTTGAGACTACGTTTTGCTATTTTACCTGGGGAACTGCAGGCTCATGCTGCCCGGAGCACCACGAACTTAAGCAATCCCCAGCCTCAGCCTCCCAGGTAGTTGGGATTACAGGCGCACACCACCATGCCCAGCTCTTTTTTGAGACTAGGTCTCGCTATGTTGCCCCAGGAGAGTCTCGAACCCGCAGACTCAAGAGATTCCTAGTCTCAGCCACGCTGTAGGTTGCGCATTAAGGCACGTGCCATCATGCCTGGCCCACTTGCATTTTTGAAGCAGATTGTCTTGCATAAGGTCTCTGCTCTAAGATAGGGTTCTGGGGGTTGGAAGGCTGGAGGTGCTTGTAGTTTTTGGAGGATTCAGAACCTCCCTGGCAATGAACTCCTCCACAACTTCTGTGGATAGACTAGGCGGGACAGATTCCCCACTTGCTCTTTAAGAGCAAATGAGACAGGAGAGGCCTATCTCAGGGCCTGACAGCTTGCTCATTGCCCAGGTTTTGCCACCTGAGCATCTACAGGGGTTTGATGGCTGAGCCTCAGCAAGGCGGTGGTGGGGACAGGGGGCAGGGCAGGTGGGACAAGACTCACGGCCACCGCGTATCTGGTCACGTTGTCCTTCTCGCTTTGCTGAATCACCTTCTCCAGGTCGGGGCTGTCGTGGGATTCCCCATCTGTGATGACAATCATCACTTTCTTGGCCCCTTTCCTTCCACCCTTCTGGAAGGCCTCTGAGCTGGAATCCGAGCACAAGGGAGCAACACATGAGGGAGGTGGAAGGGGTAGCCCCGGAAGCCAGCAATCCAGTGAGAACTGGGACCTCACATCCAAGGGAAGACTGGGTTCTGCTGCCCAGCCTGCGACATAGATGGATCTGGTGTCTGCTTGTCTTTAAAAAGTGACTTAAAAGCCTCTTGAGGGTCCTGACCTTGATGTTGTGGAGAGAGGATGGGTGGGCCTGGGAAGAGAGTTCAGTGTGTGGAGACCTTCATAAATGCTAAGTTCATAGTTCAAACACCCAGCAGCACATTATAATAACCTGGGGAATGAAAAAAGCCATGTCCCCATCCTGACTCAAGAAACAAGAATCTCTGCGGTGTCTGGGCATCAGAGTTTCCCAAAAGTTCTAATGAACATCAGCACTGAGGGCCATGTCCCTAAATACTGAAAAAGTGAGAGACTGTGATCATTGTTGAACACTAGCCCATGAGACTGACAAAATTTTGAGTTTTCTCATGAGGATGCTTTGATTGTATTTTGGGAACTATTAAATATCAAGTTCTATGGTAAATATTTCCCTTTCTCACTTCTTGTTTTGTTTTCAGTGCCAGGAGCATGAGCTTGGCTGGTCTGTTGGACAATCCAGACAGGGTGTGGGTGAGGGGGTCGGGGTGAGGGGTCACTGGCACACTGCCCCTCCACATGGTAGATGGGCTCTCGTAGCTCACAGTTCATCTGTGAAGCACAAAAATCTGGCTCCTAAACCATCATTGGCTCTTGGTGCCTCTGTGGCCAACCATCCTTTAGACCATGAGGTTGTGGGAAGTACAGAGTCTGGCCCAACAGGTAGAATTTCCATAGGGATATAAAAAATTGCCCTCAGACTCTGAGGGTCTGACTACAGACGTTAGCTCCACAATGCCAGGTTAAGCCCATCCCAATCCCAAGGCTTTGGTTACCAGTGTATTTCCTGTTCCATGGGAAACCCACCAGCTACCGAATGACTGAGAAGGGGAGAAATTCACAAAGCCTGGAATAAATTAGTTCAGAGCATCTTCAAATTACTAGCTAGAGAAGCAGTCCATCTGTTATCTTCCAGCAGCTCTCTGATAGTCTAGGTTGGGCTGGCTCCAAAAAGCTCTCCAATTTTAGGATGAGCTGTGAACCTGAAGGGTGGCACACTCAACATGACTAGAGCGGATTTGGGGTTTTAGCCAAACCCAGTGGAGGAAGAACTCTGATAATCCCTTAAAAGAGATTCTAGGTGTTTCCATGATCCCACTGCAGAGTGCACCAGGATGACTCTATGCAAATAGGTATGGCAGGGGGAGATTTTGCATGTTATCACAAAGTGGTTTATGAAGCCTCTTGAGGGTCCCAACCTTTTGGAGAGAGGATGGGTGGGTCTTGGGGGAGAGTTCAGTGTGTGATGGAGACCTTCATAGATGCTAAATTAGTGTTTCAAACACCCAGCTGCACATTAGAACCAAACAAATTTTGGGACATATCTGACAGAATATGCTATATATTGGCATGAATATTGTTATGAATCTGGGATAGGCTTGAAAGTTGTGATTTGTCTTGTGTAAAGGACTTTGATTAGTCCTCTTGTGGATCTCATTTCAGTCCTTTTGGAGCAGCAAAAGCTTTGTACCCACAACAGTTCCCATAAACTAGGAAAAGAAGGTCACTCCATGTCTCCTTTCTGCTCAGAACCTGCACTGGCTCCCACTTCTCCCAGGCCTGATAGTGGCTCACCAAGTCCTGGTGACCTGGCTGCATTATTCCTTGGAATCATCTTCCTACCTTGATCCCCTCTGCTCACTCACTCCAGGCTCTTTGTTTTTTTTTTTTTTTTTTTTTTTTTTTTTTTTTTTTTTTTTTTTTTTTTTTTTGTTATTTTTGCCCGTGGAACCACAGGCTCTCACTGCCTGGGGTACCACAGACTCAAGTGATCCCCAGCCTCAGCTTCCCAGGTAGCTGAGATTACAGGCACACGCCACCACGCCCAGCTATTTTTTTGGAACTAGGTCTTGCTATGGGCCCCAGGCGGGACTCAACTGTGATCCCTAGTCCCTGCCGCTTCATAGGTTGAAGCTTACAGGCATGAGCCACCATGCCCGGCCTCAGGGCTCTTTGTTGATGGTGGAACCAGGCAGACTCATGGTTTGGAGTCGTGGTCTGAGCTTCCCCTTTGTGTGCACCAGGAAGTTCTGCCCCAGAGTCTGGCCTACTTGGTCCAATCCCTAATCCTGGAAGCCTCTGCTCCAATACCAGTCCTTGGCGAAGGCCTCCCTGACCACACTACTGATTAAGTATCTTCCCTCTCCTGCCTGACTGCATTTAGCAGGCTCCATTTTCCCCCAGAGAAGTTCATGGCCTGGATCTCTGTACATTAGTAGGAGATGATACATTAGGAATCACTGACTGGGGAGAGAAAACCTTTCACCTTCAAAGGCACTTGTTATAATTGAGGACCAGAATGTGGCAGGCAGGGAGGTTCCAATTTCAAACTGCACTTGAGGTGCAGACTGCAAACCTCAGCATGCTCACAAGTCAGGAACAGTTCAAATTACCTGGTGAGTCACACTTGGAACTGACCTGGGCTTGGTGGGCTGTGAAATGAGACCAACACTGTGGGCTCCATATAGAAATTGGCTTCACACCAGGAAGGAATAGCTGGAGGGGGTGGAGGGCATGGGTTTCCTCCATTGCCTTAGGCATCTCACAAGAGCCTGATGGGAGTTTCAGGGGCTCCCACAATATGCCCCTTCCTCATGAGGCTGAGTAAGAGACATTGGGGTCTGGAGGAATGCTCCTTTAGAAACAATGCGAGCAAGTTTATCAGCAAACAAAAATATGTTAGTGGAGCAGTAACCTTAATTACGAGGTTGGAAAAACTTAATCTTCTGACCACATGAAATCATGCTACTATTAAATAACTTGCTTATTGTGGAATTCTCTGAAACACATTGACTAACCCTCGGTGAGGGGGGATTATAAGGTAATGGGACTGTGGTCTCCATCCACATAAGGAGAACTCATATTTGTTAAGTATAAAATATATACATTCCAAATTGAAAGGCCTCGGCCATAGTCAGCCTAGGCATTTAGGAGGTCAGGCCTCAGTCTGGAAGAGCATGGGAAACGCCTTTAATTAAGTAAGGTCACTGGTTGGTGAGGGTTAGCCAACCATCTGAGCGGTGGGATAGGCGCACAGTTGTCCGCCTGGACTTCGAGGAATAACACTAGGATGTGTGAATTCTGCTGTGACTTTCGGGAGCAGCCTCATTACTCTCCCATCGCAGATGCAGATTTCACTATGTTCTCCTTCACACTTACTGTGCCACAGGAAGAGTCTGCTCTGGTAGAACTGACAGAATTTTTACAGGGTCTCAGTGGTAGAGTGGATTTTCAAAGCTGGCTGCAACAACATCCTCATCCCAAATATTTTTCTACAATCTGACCTTATATTCCTCCACCAAGAGGCAGAACCGCATTCTCAAACCCTCAGGTCTGGGCCAGCCTTGGTGACTTGTGGGATGTGGTAGAAGCTGTATTCTGTGCTCCTGAGCCCAGGTCCATGGGCGGTCTGGCCTGGGGCTCTGGGAAAACTCTTGGGATGCTCCCTCTCAGAGCCCAGCTGCCACGCAGAGAAGAACCTAAGCCTGTGGGTGCTAAGGTCACCAGCCTCCCACCAAGGTCCCAGCCACAGCAGCACCAACTGCAACCACATGAGCATGCCATTTTGGATGTCCAGTCCAGCGGAACTTTCTGGAGACAGCCACTGACAGCTGACTTCAACCACATGAGAGAACCTGAGAAAGAAGTGTCCAGTTGAGGCCAAGCAACACCCACAGTTCTGAGAAATTCACAAACGATTGTCTTAAGTTTGTGACACAAAAATGGATAGTAGAATAGTATCTGAGATTTAATTTTTTTTTCATACCGAGCAAATTCAATGCCAAATGCAGTCCGGGTTTCTGTTCCTCCTCTCTGCTCAATGTGGCTGGCAGCTTCCACGACATCTTTTACCGACCTGTAGTCATTGAGGTGAAATTCATGCACCACGTCTTCTCCATACTGAACGACTCCAACCTGCAAGTTAGAGGGCAGGGTAACAGCACAGTGAAGCCCCACCCCCCAGACCTTTAGTGGGGCGGATCCCAGAGTCATCTCTGTTCAGGAGCAAGAGGGTTGACCTCTTCTCCAGGGACAGTAACTAAACTGCAGGAAAGCAGGTTCTGGACAGTTCTGGGAAAGAATGGATGGTTGTGGACCCAAGTGGGCCTCTCACGTGATGAGAGAGGAGAGGCAGAGATATAAAGAAAGGCCCAACAGTTTGAGTTTTCCCATTTGAAAAGACAAATGCTGAGCCTAGAACTGAAGTCTAAAACATTAGAACCAGCCTGGTGGAGGGCCTTTGCTCTCCAAACTCTGAAACAAAGGTCCCCTATAACTTGGAAAAGAGAGTTTCTTTCAACCCCAAGGTTGATAAAACATCAACATTAATAGCCCCAAAGTAAACAAAACCTTTACAGATCTAGAATAGGAATAGAAGGATAAAATATTAACAGTTGGAAAGGGTTCAGTTTAATCGGTAGCAAGGCATTCTTAATGCTGGGCTTTTCCCCACTGTTGCTTAAAAGATGCTCTACCACAGGGGAACGCAGTACTTCACAAGAAAGCTTACTCCCTTTTAACAGCTGGCATTGTTATAAAGCAATTTCAAATGGAATGTGCCCCCTGGTAATTTTTGCCTTTGGCCCTCATTTAGGACCAAAAGAATATGGAGTAAGTTGACGTCCTCTTCGGCCAGGCAGTGTTTAAATATGCGTCCTTCTTCCAAGTCTTCTCTCTAAAATCAGTGAGTCTGGTGCTTCACTAGGCAGGCTTCCAGTGCCTAGCACCTCCTCTGCCTCCCTTTTACTCTCTAGCTGGTTAGAGTCTTTGTGCTTGGAGTGTCTGTCCCAGAACACCATTTGAATCCCTGATATGAAGCCTCCCCCAAATTTCCCCTTGACCCACCAATAGAGGGGGGTGTCTTGGATGCAGGATCTGATGCTGGCTTTCACTGACACTTTCTAAGTGTATGCAAAGATGATCCTCCTTGCCCCAGTGAGCATCGACCTTGGGAGCCCTGCCCAGAGGTAGGAAGTCTCAGAGATGCTCACCTGGATCTGCCCAGGGCCGATGTAAAACTTCTTGAGGATGTTGATGAGGAAGTGCTGAACCTCCACCCAAGGGTAGATGCTGTTGGAGCCATCCAGGACAATGATGATGTCCATGTAGGTCTGGCACCCTGGGAAGTGGGAACATAGTCATGAATACCCAAGGAACCAGTGTCAATCTCTAGATGGTTGACACCAAAAGATGGATCCTGGCTGGGCAAGGTGGCGCATGCCTGTAGGTGGCAGCCTAGGAAGCCACGGCTGGGGCCAAGGACCAAGGTTTGAGTCCTGCAGGGGGCACGTAGCGAGACCTAGTCCTAAAAAAATAGCAGGGCGTGGTGGCGCACGCCTGTAATCCCAGCTACCTGGGAAGCTGAGGCTGGGGATTGCTTGAGTCTGTGGTACCCTGGGCAACGTGAGCCTGTAGTTCCATGGGCAAAAATAGTGAGACCTAGTCTCAAAAAAAAAAAAAAAAAAAAAGAAGGATCCTATTATACGTGTGTAAAGAGATGTGCAGTTCCTCATGTCAGTAGCCAATCTTGGGCTGGACATTTATTTGGGCAGCATGAATGATGAGCTCAGCAGATCTTGGCTCTGCTCCACCACTCTGTGCTGGCTGTCTGGATAAAAATTAAATTAAGCCTGACCCCTGCTGCTCTTCCTCTGGAACTGACTACCATCTGCCAGTCAATGCTTCTGTGGTAGCCATCATGCCCAAATGAGAACCTCATTATTATGTGTTTTCCTGTAACAGGCAGACTGGCATTCACCACTTTCAGTCCAAATGAATAGGTTTTACTTTTCAGGAGGGCAAAGTGGTGTAATGACTAGGAATATGGGGACTGGCATCAGAATATTCGACTCCTAGTTTTGACCTTGGGCAAGTCACTTAACCTCTCTACACTAGTTTTCTCTTCTGTGAAAGAGGCAGGTGTGTTTTAGAGGATGGCTGGGAACAGGAGCAAGGTGATGCTTGGTCTGAACCCATCTGAGTTTTCCCTTTTAACCACTTTGTTACTGGGGCAATGACATCATCAGGTCAAGCATTTGCTCCTTTAGCTCTGCTCTACAGGGTTTCTCTCTAGTCCTGTAATATTGATACCAAACTAAGATGAATTCTGAAAGCCAATGAAGAAAATGGAACATGGGTACCACAACAAATGTTAAAGCTTCTTTTAAAACCTAGTAATTTATTTTTGTTTGTGAGTTATTGGGGTTAGTTTGAAATATGATACGATATGGTTTCTATTAGATTATATTCCATTATAGTATATTGGACTATTGGGCCTCTGTTCCTTTTTACTGGCAAATTTTCACACTGTTATAAAATCTACAGCAATAGGCAGGAGCCCTCGGTGTGTTAAGCAGCTCAAGAAGTCCTTCATCACGGAGGTGCAGCATTGTTGCAGTCAAGTGCTCAGCTGAGGGAAGAAGGTGGTGCCCCTGAGACCGGGTGACCATTGCAGATTTGTGTTCACTGGCGCGTTTTGCAGCATTTGGGTGACTCAGGCATTCAGTCACCTCTGCTTCAGACCCGTGGTGCAGACACTCTTCTCCACCGAATGTGCATACATCAAGGTGCAGCCTGCCGCTCCCCAACACAGTGCCTGGGAGCCTGACCCTTATCCAGTGCAGCGCATGTGGGATGGGGGCCAAGGAGGAGACCCAGACGGATTAGGAGGAGTTTTTCTTCTGGTGGTAGAGATCAGTTTTCTTTCATTTGGAAGCTAGTTTTATTGTGAATGCATAATTATGGCTGAAATATTTTTTATAATTTCAGAGTTTTTAAAGAGATACCTTGGGAAGAACTTTCTTGTAGATGTGTGATCTTAACTATGGTGGAAGACTCCATGTTGCACACACACACCCTGGACTTGTCCCAGACCTACTGAATCAGAACTTCCCCAAGGGAAGGGCTGTCCTTGGATGTGCCTCTAACAAGCTCCCAAGGTGCAGTTTAGCCTGGTCAGGGCATCACCACCCTGGGAGGTTCTGGGGTTCTGAAGATGCTCCGCCCTGATTCCTAGGGATGGTGTTGTTTCCTTATGGACACCTCATGTGATGAACTTCCCCCCTCCCCAGTACTGTGTTCTGTGTGACTAGAACCAATACCTCCTCATCACGCTGGAAGATCACTTTCCAGCCCTTCTGGGCTGACATGTTCTCCTTCCCGAGCACCATTTTTCCATCTCCATGACTGGGTCTTGTTTGTTTGCAGGGAGACTGCTGTCTAGCCAGAGGTGCTAATCCCCTCACCTTTAATAAACTGGCAGCAGCTGCTTGGGTGATGGTATCTAGCCTAGAGGAAATAGTGGGGCACAGAGCCAAACAGTCTGGGCTTGCAGGAGGCAGGGTCTGTATATTATTTCCCAGGTTTCCTTGGCAGGTGGGGTGTGAGGGGGAGGTTTTTTGTTCCACAAGGTTCTGAGCAAGCTGGTCAGAGTGTCCTGATGTTCAGGAACAATGGGACTATTCAATGGAACTGTTACCAGGGGCATTTCTATTCTCCCTGGCTCACCATCCATAGGGTATAACCTCAGAGGGCAGCAATCACACTGCAGCCAAAGAGAATTGTGCAGTGTATAACTTGCCTAATGTACATCATTGCCCAACAGTTGCTTCTAGCTCAGCATGGGTTTGCAGTGAACCTCACTGGCTCCACGACTGTCTTTATAACTTTAGCTCATTTGATCTCCCACCACCACTCTATGGGGCCAAGAGGGCCAAAGAGCTCCAGAGAGGTGAAGCGGTCACACCAGGTTACCCAGAGAGCTGAGCAGTGCTATAGTCCAAAGTGGTTTTGCAGTCACAGAGGACAGCCATGACAGGAGCCACGCTCCCATGAACTGCTCGCCACTCAGCAGGAGTCCAGACTTGAAACCACTTACTTTGGAGCGCAGGGGCCACAGTCTTGGCGAACCTGAAGTTAGAGTTGACTCTTGAGCACATCCCTGTGGTGTAGTAGGAGCTCCCACACTCGTGAGACCAGAGGGGGCTGCAGGCCTGTGAAGCACAGTGCAGACCCTTAGTTAGCGGGGCCTCAGGAACAGTCAAAAACAGTCTTTGGCTCAGCCCCAGCCTTCATCACCCAAGTCAGACTTTCTCTATGAGTCTTCTTTGTGTCCAACTGAACTCTCTTTTGCTGAAAAGATACAGGTTCCCTTCCTTTCAGTTGGGATGAAGAAAATTAACCTTGGAGTCTTATGTTGCATTTTTGAGTGTCCCATTCTTACATCATTTGAGCTATGACTCTTCTTCACCCTCCCTGTGCATCCCACCCATAACAGAGGGTCTGGGCCTTTTCCTCCACTGGAGCAGACCCTTCAAGGTCACTAGAGTAACTCTTTTGACTGCAGGTCACTTGAAGGTCCTTACTGGACAAATGACCAGGAAGGGTACAAATGACAAATCCAGGGCTCTTACTAGAGAAAGGAAAAAGAATGCATCTACTCTTTCTCTGAAATTTGTTACCCAAAGCCTTGATGTCAGTCTCCCGCTTAAAGACTGAATGACGAGTTCCTCTCAGAGTGAGGGTCATCAAGAATCCCCCACTCCATGCCTCCATTTTCCCCCTGCTGCTAAGAAGTCCAGAACTAAATTTAAGCTGCAATTTAATTTGATCTGGCAGAGTAATCATTCCACTTCTAATGCTGTTTTTTTTTTTTTTTTTAGTTTTCCTTTTTTAGAACCCGTATTCTAAAGGTTTTTCTTTATCTGTGTCTTTTGTTGAAGAAACTAGCAATTATTTTTGGAAGGAGAGAATAAAGATTGATAATGGCTGATAGCTGCATATATAGATGGATGAATGGATGAATGGATGGATGGATGGATGGATGATAAATGGGTAGATAGTTAAATGATGGATGATGGATGGATAGGAAGACAGAAAGATGATGGCTGGGTACATGACTGATGTATGGATGCTGGATATGGATGATGGATAGATGGATGAGGGATGACTGATGGTGTATAAATGGATCATGGGTGGATGGATGATGGATGATAGATTATGAATGATTGCTGAATGATAGATTGATACAGGAGGAGATGGATGATTAGGTGGAGGGATAAGAGGGTGGCTCAATATACAGACAGATGGGTAGATGTAGAAATGAATGAATAGACAGATGAATGGTGAGATGGATAATTGATAGGGGAATTGATGCATGAATTGATGAATATATGAATAAATGAATGAATAAAAGTTGTCATTTATAAACTTAACCTGCCCAACAGAGGTCCCGGAGGATATATTACATATTATATATCCTTCTTGGGTATCCATCTCAACCTATTGATCTAGATGAAATCAAGCTTGTAGAAATGTGTCAAGGAGCTCCAGAGGACAAGGAAGTAGCGAGAAAAGTCCTGGAAGGTAGGGATGTCTACAGACGAGTTCAAGGTCCTATTTTGCCTTTGGTTGGGGATGCTGAAGTGCTGTGGACTGACCACAGATCCAAGTACCTTAGGACTGCCCTATCTTCAAGTCACTGAGCATCCTAGTCTCTCCACACTCCATATGTCTCCTCTGTCAATAGAAATGAACTGATGGGCAAGAAAAAAGGCTGACAATTCCTCTTTAATGTGGATAGTGAGCTTTTGGGAGTAAATTTTCTCTGAAATCTCTTATAGCTGCTTCTGGGAATTATCAGTCCCAGAGGATTCTGTTTTGAACTCCCAGTACTGCTCACACTTAGGGTGTGCACTCAAACACAGTGGTAAGGGGCAGGTAGGTAAGTCCTGCCTCAACTATGCTCTGACAATGAGGGCTCAGTCTGAAAATAGCCCAGGCAGGTGGCTGGTAGAGGAACATGCAAGTGGTGTGTGCATATGTGAGGATCTGCTCACTCATCCGACTCCCCTCCCACCCCATGACCCTCCCTCCCCAGGCACTGCTCTCCCCACACCCTTCCCTCCCCACACTCTTCCCACCCCATAGAGAGGGTGGGGTAAGGAAGACCAGGGGTGGGAGAGAGGGACGTGGAGGCTCTTACCAGGAAGCTGTTGTCCTTGGGGTTGGTGGCCAGGCTCAGACCCAGGCGCATGTTGTCCTTCCGCTCAGACACATTGGACAGTGTGACCCTTCCTGGGGTGGATAGGAGAAGCTCAGCCTATAGCCCTCCTGTTGTCCTTTGCCCAAAACCTGCTGTTGCTGCTGCTGCTGCCCTCCTTGGTGCCTGGGGCAGGTCAGTGCCAAGCAGAGTCCTCCCTGATTTTCCCTGCCCCTCTGGAGTCTCTGGCCCAGCCACATATTGGTGCAGCCCTTCACAGTTTATTATGCTCAGGCATGGCTTTCCTGCTTTCCCGCAACTCCCTCTGAAGTGAGAAAACTGAGTCTCAGAGAGGCCAAGCCACAGGCTCACAATCACACAGCAAGCACAAGGCAGAGTGTCCATCTCCTAGCCCAGAGCTCTTCCTCCTCGGTCATCTGGCTGGACCCCAGCATCCTACCACACGCAGGCTGACTTCCTCAGCATGGTGTGCCCACTACAGGTTCCCCCAAAGCTAGTCTGCAAGGACTCTCCACCTCTGCTCACCTGATAAGCTGACTTAGGACAACCGATTTGCCTATGTAGCAAACAGCACTTAATAAGAACCTCTAGAGATACAAGGCCTTACCCAAGAATGCCTTCTGTGGTTAGCTGCAGGAAGTGGGCTGTGTGAGGCTAGAACAGTACATTAATTTACACTGGCTAAGGATTTACTACCTTATTCTGTCAAGTCATGAAGGCCAGGGAGTGAGGTGAATTCCCCAGAAGTATGTGTGTGTGTGCATGTGTGTGTGTGTGTGTGCATATATGTGCTTATAGGTGTATGAATAATTCTGTGGGGATGTGTGTTTAGGGGGAAGGAAGTTGGGCATTTTATTAGTCCAGAGGAGTCAGTTCTCTCTAGCTGTGAAGCTCTAGATATGATTTTTAAGGACTTGGGGGGCTACAACGCAGAATACCTAGCATTTAGCTCTGTGGCACAGGTTGTGTGAGGAGTTGGCCTGCTTATGGGGGCATAGGTCAGCAGGCCCAGCTAGGCAGGACCAGAGGCCAGAACTTCAGATGCCTGACTGTTTCATGGACTGGGGTTAGGGGCAGCTCTGTTTGTTGCTTTTCCCTTTAGTCTCCCTCAGTGCGTCGCAAGGTTCCTTATGAAGCCCAGCCCTTCTTGGCTGTATTGCCAGTGACTGGGAGTTTTTCTGTTTTGTCTGTCCAAACATACCAGAGAGAACATACTAGTAATAATCCTAGTGTTTTTACAGTGCCTTGTCTTTGCAAAGTACCCCCCCCCCAAGTGCCATGCTGGGGGCTTCTGTCAGTCCTGGGAGGCCAAGGGCTATTTCCATTTTAGAGATGAGAAAATTGAGGTGCTGAGAGGGCTACTGACTTCTATAAGGCCAATTGCTGGTATAAGAGAACCAGGACTTGACCCCAGCTACCTGGTTGCATTCCTGGTTCTCCCATGTGGTGGCAGTGTGGTGGCAGAGAGGGATGTAGAGAGAATCTGGAGAGGAGCTCTGAGCCTCTGTCTTCCTGAAACCTTTGTCCCTCTGAAACCTCTGTCCCTCTGAAACTCAGAGAACTCTTCTGTCCCCCCTTTCCCACCTGACTGAAGGGCATGGCCCTTGTCTCACTCCCACCCCTTCCCTGTCTCCCTTGTCTCAGTGACTGAAGTTCTTATGGGTCTAGTAGAGAAGGCCCTAATTTGGAGTAAGACAGACTTGGGTTCAAGTCCTTCCTCTGCTGTGTCTGGCTTGGGGGGCTTGGGGCAGCTACCAACGTCACGACCTCTGTAACCAGGAAAGACAGACAAGTTTCCTCCACAGGTCTGGGGGAGGGTCTCTTTTCATCCACACAGGGTCTGCCTTCCAGGCTCATATGCCCTCCCCCATCTCTGGTTGTTACAACCCAACTTCACGCAGGTGTTGGAAAGAAAGCTCAGTGGTAGATGGCAGCCTGGAGGCCTGACACCCACTCTCAGCCTCCCCTGGAGAGAGGAAAGAACATTCCTGGCTAGAGGCTCGGCGCCTGGAAAGGCCATAGGAAAACCCAGGCCTCAGGTTTCCCAGCCCTTCGTTTTCCACTGCAGGGATAAACTGACAGATGGTCTTCCTGCCATGCATTTTCTCCTCAGTAGGAGGGAAAGAAACACTCCTAAGCGCAGTGCTTCCCAATGAGTCTCATTTCACTGCCCAAGCTTACGCCTAGCTCGAGAAAGTTTTCCAGGCTCTGATGGTTTCATATCTCACTGCCTGCAGAGGCTCCTCTTCCGTTGGAGGGAAATGGTGCTCACATGGGCTCCCGAACAAGAGAGGTAAGTCAGTGATCAGCTCACGAGTCTGCATCTCCACCTGGACCAGGAGCTTCTCTCAGTGACTCAAGCAGCCTGCCTCTTACTCTTTGCCCTTTGCCCTCACTGCAGGACCCTTTTTTCTGCCATCGGACAGAAAGCTCATTCCTACCTCCTTTTGTACCTATAATGTTCCAGCCTCACCAGCCTCCAGCAGATCTTTGCTTAAATGTTATCCACTCACAAAGGACCACCATATTAAGGCAGAAACTCCCTCCTTAGTTATGCCTCCCCCCTCCATCCTTTTCTCACAGGTTCCTCTTATTACAGCACCCTGGTTGATTTCACACATTTATCCCTGCCTCAGATGCTTTGTCATTTGTCAACATGCCTTGTCTCCTCCTCACAGAGCCCCTGTTTTCTTGTTCCCTGCTGTATGCCCAATAACTAGTTTTTTGTTTTTTGCTTTTTTGGGAAACTGGGTCTTGCTGTTTTTGCCCGTGGAACCGCAGGCTCTCGTTGCCCGGAGTACCATGGACTCAAGCAATCCCCGGCCTCAGCTTCCCAGGTAGCTGGGATTACAGGCACGCGCCACCACACCCAGCTATTTTTTTGGAACTGGGTCTCGCTACGGGCCCCAGGCGGGAAGCGAACTGTGATCCCTGGCCCCGGCTGCTTCATAGGCTGAAGCTTACAGGCACGAGCCACCGTGCCTGGCCCAATAACTAGTTTAGCCTTGGAATCTTCTAGCTGACCACCAAAGGCTAGAGGACATATTAGACTTGAAATGGATCTGAGGGTGGTTGAGTCCACCACCTCACTTTACCCAGGAGCTAACCAAGCGCTCCAGGGATACACAGTGAAAGAGATTTTTGCCTTGCTATTGGGACAGTGAGGACCAAGGTGCATGAACCACAAGCCAAGCTCCTCCCTGACTCTTCCCTTATTGAATTCTGGGCTCTGGCTGTGCTGGGGTTTGAATCTCCCACTTGTGGGCTGACACAGATATGGAAAATGGGAGTATCCGGAGTCATGTGCCGGGACAGCTGGCTGCCCTGGGGATCTGGGGTCTCTGGCTTTTCTTTGATGCAGGCCTTTTCACCCAATTGCTTATCTCCTGAAACTCTGCCATCTCCCCCCACTGGGCCCCTGATATCCCCATCTCATTGTTCTGGGACAGAGGATGTCCCCTGCGAAAGGAAAGGCCAAGAGTCTTGGTCTTAGAGAAGGCTGGTCTTCTAAGGAAAGCCTGTGACCAGAACTTCTCAGCCCAAGTGGAACTTTTGTTTCCTTTTGACAGCACAGAGAAGGCCTGGCCAATGACTGATCTTTAGGGCCAAGTAGATGCACTTTGGAAGACTAGCGTGTGTGCTTTAGCCAAAGTATGCACAGGCACATGCACACATAGAGGTTATACCAAGTCATGGAAGACCTTGCAGTCACTCACAACATCTTCCTGTGCCTGTAAGTCCAACAGTAAGCCCAGCCTGTAACCCAGAAAAGTGGTAGTTACAGGAAGGCTGTCTGGCCTAGCAACTTACAAGCTGGGTGGTCCCAGTCAGATTCCCTTACCTCTTCTGGTATCATCCCCTCCTCCACTAAATATCATGCCCTCCTTCACTCATGTGGTTGTTGTTGAGATAAATGAGTCAAATGTGGTAATCATTACATAAGATATATAAATGTTAGCTCTCTATGTTATTGTTTCAGATCAGAAAGAAGGCAGGAAATGTTTTCCTCCTGGGAGAGAAAGCCCCCCGAGGAAAGGCAGTAGGTGAGTCAGAAGAAACACTGGCTTGGG
This sequence comes from Uropsilus gracilis, assembly GCA_004024945.1. Taxonomy (NCBI): domain Eukaryota; kingdom Metazoa; phylum Chordata; class Mammalia; order Eulipotyphla; family Talpidae; genus Uropsilus; species Uropsilus gracilis. Next base: position 52,825 of record PVHY01001257.1, read on the forward strand.
ATCCTAGCCAGCTCCTGACAAGCTATGTGACTGGGAAAGTGACTTTCTTCTCTGGCCTAGGCTTCCTTATCTGTGACAGGACCTGGTCACCAGTGGGGCAGCTGACCAAGGATGTGGACATGCTTTAGAGTCTGCCCTGCCCCAGATGAGAGATCAGTGGCTCGAATTACCCAGGTTGAGCTTGGTGCAGTTCCCATGGGTCACTGGGCACTTGTACACATCTCCTGTCTTCTGATGGCCGTTGGTTTCCAATGGAGCACCCACCACCAACCTGGAGGGAAAAGAAGATAAGTAAAGATGCTGCAGGAAGGCCTCCTTTCAGGCAAGAGATGAACTTGGCTGGTGGTGTTGAGGGGGAGGTGATGGGGTGAGGGGGTTTGTGAGGGAATCCATCCAAGTGGCAACAGACACAGACCCTCAGACTCAGGTTTGTGTCTCCCTGGGGCAGGGATGGTGGGTTTCAGTATAAAGTCACAGGACCTGTAACCTATTCCCTACGATCGCCAAGCTGAGAAGATACGGTGATGGAGACCTCACGGACCTGTGACAAATGACATGGAGGAGGCCCCTGGAAGAGGAAGGCAGGGTAGAAATCATGGAGGTGGTGATTCTGGGTCTTAATGGGTGAATATGAGTTGGTTTCATGGGAGGAGAGTGGTCATTCAGGCAGAAGAATGATGGTCGGGAAGCCATTTTAGCCACCTGTCACCACCAGCAGAGGGCCTCATTCCTGACATGACAGCCTGTGAGCTGATGACACAGTTATCAGGCAGGATTCTCACTGGTCACGCTTGTTCCCTCTTCTGAGGGAACAGCATTGCTCAGAGTGGGCAAGACAATCAGTGGGGCTAAAGAGAGGCTGGAGAAGCCCCCAGCTGTGCCTTCGTGATCTCATTTGATAAAGGGTTTTGCAGCTGTAATTAAGGACCATCTTGGTTACTTAAGGATCCAGCAACAACTGTCTTGGTAAGAGATACACAGAAGAGAGACCCAGAGAGCAGGTGAAGATCCAGGCAGAACTTGGAGCAGTGCTGCCACAGCTCAAAGATGCCTGGGCCACCAGGAGCGGGAAGAGGAAAGGGAGGGTTCTCCTAGCCCCCTCAGCAGGAGTACAGCCCTTCTGAGCTTTGATTTTGGATGCCGGATCACTAGGGCCATGAGAGCACATTTCTGCCATTCACTTTGTGTTGGTTAGCTACACAGCTGCTGGACATGAGTACACCTTGCTGCCATGCACATGTATTTCCAGAGAATGAGAGTCACTTCTTCCTGAGCTGGCCAAACCCCAGCACTGCTGGGATGAAAAGCTCAAGGCCCAAGGACATGGCTGGGGACTCTCCTCTTTGGAGGCTGAGGGAATGTCATCATGTCATCTCAGCCTGGACCCTCTTCTCAGATCTCTGCAAAACCATCTCTATGTCTCTTCTCTGGCCCCACCAGAGGAGAGCAACATCTGAGAGCCCCAGAGACGCAGCAAGAACACCGGTGCCGATGGACGGAAACCCTGACAGCAGGCACATTTCTCTTCAGTGCCCTCCTATTCTTTCTGTCAGCACTGTCTGCCTCCGGCAAGATCTGGAGCCCTCCAGGTCAGGAGGGTCAGGCCAGCTCCCAGCCAACTATGTGTCAATGCTAAAAATGACTCAAGGCAGACCCACCCTGGGGCAGTGGTGTTTAGGTCATAGGCACCACAGGTCATACGGCCCCTGGGGTCTCCCAGACCTGGAGGGGAAGCTAATGGGTGGTATGGAGTTTAAGGCAGAGGGACAGGTGGGACACTAGGAACATGGACATTCGAAACCCTGCTCTACCCTCCTACCTCATGCCTCCCCACTCCATTGCTGCCCCCATCACTTTGTCCTAAAGGGAAACAATCTCTCACTTTTCTACTTAAGATGGTTGAGAAGGGACCAGCCAAGGGGTTAAGACTGTACTGGACTTTAGGGCCTCTTGTGAGAGCCCCCTGCCCCTGCCCCTGCCACGGCTCACTCCTTGGTGCTGGAAAGAACGTGAGGTCTGAAGTGGGTGTTTACAGAGCTCTGTTTGAAATTAAGAGTCTGTGAAATAAGAGTTGAATTTCTCCCCTGGGAACCAGATAATGACAGATTCTAAATATATACACTTATTAAACATGCCTATTTTTGACCTGCAGAAATTAATTGGACTCATAAAATCTGTTTGTCTAGACGACGTGATTTTTGGCTGCTTAATTCTGCTGGTGATTGTGTGGTCAAGGCTGTTTCATTCTTTCCAACACCCCTACACTCTGTTCCAATACGAGAGAGAGAGAGAGAGAGAGAGAGAGAGAGAGAGAGAGTCAGACAGACAGAAACAGAAACAGAGAAACACAGAAATAGAGACAGACACACACACAGAGACAGACATACACAGAGAGAGACAGACAGACACACACACACAGAGACAGACACACACACATACACACACACACACAAAGGTCAATAAGTGAGGTTTGGGCTCCAAGCTGACTTGTCCAACTACTTTGGTTTCCAAGGTCAACCTGACTTGTGACTGAGTCTTCCAGCTTCCAGAAGGATGCCCTCTCCAGGGCACCACTGCCCTGAGTGCTTTAGGGAAAGAGTGCCTTCTAGGAAAACCTCGTAGGGTACCTCTGGGAGAAGCAAGCCCCAGAAAGTTACAGCTTAGGAAAAACAAAGCCATCATCTAGAAAAGCAATCCCCATGTGTCTTCCAGAACGCACCCCACAGCCTGATTAGGCACATCTTTACAACTCTTTCCATTTTACAAAGTGAAACTCAAAGGCCTCAGTGACTTATTTGGTGGGGCCTCCAACATAGGGCACAATCTTTGGGGTAGGGTCTTCACCTTGGATCTGTCACCATCTCGCCATTTAACCTTGAGTTTACTGAGCTTTCCAGAACTGGTCTTCTTGGTTGGGTTCAGTTCCTGCACTGCAACCTTTTAGGGTCATTGTGAGAAGTTATGGGGTCAAAGGCATCTGGGGCAAAAGGAGCTGTGTCTATGTAAGCATGTGCAAACTGGGGTCTTCCTAGAAGTCGTATGTCCTGGCAAAGGCCAGCAGGTGACAATCTGGCAGTAAATACATCAAGTCCTCTTGATTCCAAATTTGTCTCAAGACCAGACTTTGTCCTTTTCAGAGAACCAGGGGTGTCCACCGTGCCTCATCTCTACGCTCCTATGCCTGATTACCTGGGATTCCTTGATACTTCGTGAGGGAGCATGGGGACTCTGTTGTCCCCATAGCACAGATGCAGAAATGGAGACTTCTAGAGGCAGCTGAGCCCCTCAGTTTGTGGCAGTGCTGGGGCCTCGTTCCCCCAGGGCAGTTTTCTCTGTTTGCCCCCAATATTTCTTTGCTGTGAATGGATCGGTCCACCCTCTTTGCCTTTCTGAAGTGTAGGCATTACGTGTGCCTGCTGGGCTTGAGGTTTTGAGGATATGATTCAGTCTCACTGCCGAAATGCAGGGAAAATGTTGGCGTCACCATCCAGACAAGCCAAATTGCTCTTGGGGTCTGGCAGCTCTGTCACCCCCTTGCAGCTTCAGCCTTATATAGCCATCTGAACCTTGGGGCCGTCTGTGCTGTTTGGAGGCTGGACACCCTATACTCTGTGGTGTGGGCATCAGACAGCACAGCAAACCCTGAAGATTGTGGTGAGCAGGGGCCCTTTCTATGGCCCGTGGGCCGTGACTCACTGACTGTGGGTGCCTGCATTTTTCCGGTGGGGGGCGGGGGCCAAGGATGGAGAATTGGCGATAGGCTTTAGCCACAGCTCTGTAGCAACCCTCCCTGCCTGCCGCCTCCGGAGACCCTGCTTGGGAAGAGACTCATCATGGAATGGTGCTGAGGAAGGCAAGTCATGGCTGCGGGTGGGGGGAGGGGCGGCGCGGGCTCCTTGCCTCCCAGAAGGGCATAGGCCAGAGAAAGGGGCCCTGCCTCCCTCCCTTGTACCCTTTCCAATAAGGCCCCATGCATGGGCACTCGTTCTGACTTCTGCTTCCCCTTGGCTCCACCCTTCTATGCAATTTTAGTCCTTGGACTTTTTAAGTTGCATCCTCATGGTAGGAAAAACATGTACCCCCAATATGAACACATTTATATGTAAATTACACCAGTGTACCATTGTCAATCTCCATATTAAATAACAGTAATCCTGTTTCTTCAGATAAAATAGCAATCGACATAGAGCTCGAATCCTTTCATGTTGTCTGGGGGAAACCATCCTGCTCAGCGCCTGTGGTAGGGGGACTGCACATCAGACCTACCCCTTTCAAGTCCAGGCCTTGATGGCTGCTCCAGGTTTCCCAAGGTCACGCAGTCAGGGTTTCAGCACCCTCTTTCCTTGGCGGCTGAGATCCCTTCGCTGTCCTGCAGTGCTAGCACAGAGCAGTCTGGAAGCTACTTGGCAAAGAGATACCCACACCATGCAGCCTTCCACAGGCTGCTGCAGTAGCGCTTTTGGCTCTGCCTCAGGCCTAAGGGGATCCCCCACATACAGTGATTAGAAAAGGGGTTGTTGAGAGTTTGAGCAATTTTTGTACATAGAGTTTCAATAAAGTGATCCCGTTTTCACTGAAAGTCATCGCTACTTGCTCCGTTGGTTCTTATTTTCCTCTCCCAACAACTCCCATTTCTGTTTATGGATCCAGGGGGTCTGACAAGTCTCCTGTTCTAGGTTTGAACACAAGTCAGTTTCACTCTGTTTGCACTGACTCAGTCATCCTGTCATCAACCAGGGTGAATCTCAAGATTTCTCCTTGGAATTTAGGGACCAAAGCGATCCCTTTCTCTGGATGCCATAAATGTATAGATGCTTGAAGCTGTGGCAACCATCTTGTGATGGTGAGGGGTGTGAGCTGAGTGAGCTTATGTATTGGAGAGGGGGTGGGCTTAGAGTAGCATCAAAAGAAAGAGTTGAAGTTCTGAAAATACTATGAATCCCTGAATCCCAAACCATACCTGAAAACTGAACTGTTGACTTTCCAGAGATATAAGCAAAACTATTTTTTTTACTAATAAATATGAGTTTTCAGGTACTCATACTGAAAACATAACTAGAGTGTGTAAAGCAAAAAAGAGTACATGGTTAAAAAAATTGTCCTTAGAAATTCCATATATTACCATGTTATAAGAGGAACATGGCATCTGAGACCAATGAGAGAGGAGCAGATTCATCTCTACCAGCTCACACTCCATCTGGGGAATACATTTACTGTGTGAGTGGTGGGTGGACTTGCAGGCACCATGTACATGATTTCCCTCTGGTTGTTTAGCTAGATGCGTAATACTGTTCCCTGGCCCAGCCTTGTGGGAACAGAAATCTCTTTGTTCTATGTGCATCCCATTTACAACAGCCATTTGGAGAGGGAACTTAGGCTCCAGATGTCTCTGGTTACCTGGCAACTAGCCTTACAGATGGTCAGTGCTGGGAGGAAACCTGGAGGTTCCTTGGGCTAGCTTGGTTATAATCCAGTGAGCACAGGATACTCAGAGCAGGGAGGTGCTGCGTCTGCTGTCTGAGAGTGGGATACTGGTGCCCGTGACTCCCAAGTCATGGAGACAGAAAGCCTGAAGGCTGGGCTGGGGTTCAGCTTGGCCTTTTACTGACTGTCTGGAGAAGCAGGTGCACATTGCTAGCTCCTCAGCAGACAGGGTAAGCAAAGGCTAGGGCATGAAAAGGTCAGTGAATGCTTGGGGAAGGAAGGAGGAAACTTGCAACTGTTGGACTACCCTGGAGGAAGTCCTGAGTCCAAAGGTCAGCACAGATGGCCTCGGAAAGGCAAGATGCAGGTTCAATCTGCTCCCTGGCCAGCTGCTCTGTCCCTCTCTCTAAACCCTGGACCTCACATCTTAACCAATGATTACTGATTTTTTTTTCTTTTATTTTACCTTTGGTGCATTTTAAGTGCATTTGATCTTGGTCACCAGACAGCTGGCAGGGCAGTTAGTATCTGAGGCTCCGAAAGTCGATCAAAGGCAGAAAGCACTGGCCAGTTTCAGTGCTGGAACTGAAAAGGCTGGGAAGTCTGGGAGGCCCAGCTCTGTGAGCAGGGCAGCCTCTAGTAGAGGGAAGAGTTGTCCTCCCTAGAGCCAGCTGGGCTGGTCCCCAAGGCCCTCTTGCCCCCTCTGCTCTCATACTTTGCCCTTCCTCACCTGTTCCCCCCAGAACCCCTGCTCCTACCAAAACCACTTAGGTTCTTTATTCCACTTCTCTCTATCCTGGATTTATTTTCCTTTCCAGAAATCAGATAGGAGCATCAGGGAGGGTGTTCCACTGGGTGTTCCACAACTCAAAGGAACAAAGGAGAGACTATTTCTTTAGTGAGGCTTTCTCGCTCCCTCTCTCTCCATGGAAAATGTAATCTCCTCCAGCCAGTGCAAGTATGGCAGCTAATGTGTTCAAGATGGGCCTGGGGAAGTGCTGAGCATGGCAAGCCAGAGCGCTGAGGGTGGGGGTGCTGAGGCTGCTCTGGCTGTGGGGGCAAGTATGGAGGGAGAGTCCCTGCCTGGAGGAGAGATGCAGCACCTGCTGGTTTCCTGAGCTGCTTGGAGGGGCTTGTGATTCACTTGCCACACAAGCTGGACTCCTGGGAAAAGTGAGAATCCCTTTCACCCCCCCCCACCCCTGTCTTCATGAACTCCTCATTAGAGATGAGAATCCTTTGTGTGTATTTTGAACAAGCATGTACTGCGACGGTTAATTTTATGTATCAGCTTGACCAGGCCATGGGTGTCCTGACATTTGGTCAAGCATTATTCTGGATATTGAGGGTATTTTTCAGATGAGATTAACATTTAAATCAGTAGATAAAGCAGATTGTCATCTGCAATGTGGGTGGGCCTCACTCAATCAGTTGAAGGTCCTGATAGATAAAAAGATTGAGTATCTCCTAAATAAAAGATAATCCTGACTGCTTGACATTAGATTTTTCTTCCTTCTGGACTCAAGTTGAGGTACCAGCTTTTCCTAGGTCTCCAGCCTGAGAGCCTTCAGCCTGGAGCTATCCTAGCCGCTCTCCTGAGTGTTCAGCCTGCTGACTCACCCTGCAGATCTGGGAACTTGCCAGTCTGCACAATTGTGTGAGCCAACTCCTTATAATAAATCTCTCTTTGTGTGTGGGTGTATACATATGTGTGTGTATATGGGTATGTGTGTTTATATATTTTTCACTCTGTTTCTCTAGATAATCCTGACTAATACAATAATATAGCACTTGTAAGCACTTGAATATATTATTCTGTGTTGCTGATGGCCCATGCTTTCTTTCATTCCTTGAATCATAAGCTACCCTCGAGCACCTATGAATGCACCCAATACTGGGGGCATGATGTTGGATCAGACATTGTTCCTGCCTCCAACCTGATGAAGGAGACAGTCAGGCTTCCAGGCCATCACTGTACAGCGGCAGTTTTCAGCGTGGTTCCCAGCCCAGAGATATCACCTCCCTGGGAGCTGGTTAGAAAGACAACGTCTTGGCCTAACACCCCAGACCAAGAGCAATTGGAGGTTGTCTCAGCCCTGTCTGTGTAAGTAAGCCCTCCAGGAGATGCTGATGAGTGTTCAGGTTAGCCAAGCTCTACCGAGTGAACAACACTTAGGTGGGGGAAAACCCAGGTAGGGTGGTTGGGGTCTCTCACTGGACTCAAAGCCCCAAACCCAGCCCAGCAACATCTCCTTTGTCGGCAGGCCCTCCAAGGCTTGTATCATGTGACTGTTGCTTTTTCTGCTGTTGCCAGGGCTGCTATGAATGTACCACACAGCCAGGTCATTGGTTGTTGTAACTCATCTCCACTGTCACCCGCCCACCAGGGCTTTCCTGACACCCATCACCTACTGTCTCACCATCCGTTGCATGCTTTGATGTTGTCCTCTTATAGATCTTTCAATTGTCCTTGTCTCCATGTAGAATTTGAATGGCAAGGGAAGTAGGACCTTGAGGGTCAGGTTTGCAACCCTAACCCCCTTCCCTGCCCCCAGCACAGTGCCTGGGACAGAGAAGATCCCAAAACACCATTGCTGAATTAACTAGACAGTTACCAGGCTTACAGGGTGAGTGCCACCTGACAGCCTGCATTTGGGGTCTCTCACTGCCTGTCCTTTTTTTGTCTCTGAGCACCTCTTTGCAAAGCTGAGGAACCAACAGACTCCGCATCTTGCTGGTCTGTGACAGGGCATGGCCCTGGGTGGAGGTTCCTCATCTACCAGAGGGGCTGGTCACCTGCAGTTCCAAGGGGTGGCACCACACTTGCTGTCTTCAGAATCACTGGGGATTTACAAATGCGTGACTCTGGGTCCCACCTCCAGAAGGTTCTAATTTAGCCAGGGTCCAGGAATCTATTTTTAGAAGCTCTCGGATGTGTCAGCAGGACTGGAAGCCTGTGTGGGAAAGATGTGCTGGGAGGTAGTTAGTACAAGTCAAAGGCTTATGTGTCCCAGGCATTTCCTCTGCATCTGGGGCTAGGACCCACTGATATCCTCGACTGTCCACGGATAGTCCTGACTGGGGTTATAATTTTGCTTTGTTCTTTTTGATCACATGAAAACACCCAAGAAATACCTGCTTGGTGCAAAAAAAAAAAAAATGCAGACTTGTTTTAAAAGTGCTATGAACATGCTTTTTCGATTGCAAAGATAATGCAGCTTGTATTGTGCTGTCCTATAGAAACTTGCTCTGTCCACCTGATCCTCCAGGTGACCTCCATGAGCAGCTGGGGATCATGCCCAGATGATCTGCTAAGCATTTATGTAGGAAATTAGAAAATGGAATCATCCCCAACATGTGGTTTTGCAGTATGTCCGTCACTTAATTATTTTATACTGGGACCCCAGTATCAATGGCACCCCTAGGTTTGCTCACTGGGGCCCTTCTCTGGCTACCTTTTCTAGAGAGGGAGGAGCCTGAAGGGTCAGGGGGACTAGCCACTTAGAGTCTATGTCCTCCTACTACGGGTACCAGGCTTGCCAACACTTGTGCCCAAACATCTCAGATAGCTCTTCCTGGGACCCACCTCCTTGATGGAGGCTCATCTCATGATGGGACTGGGTGAGGAGCTTATCATTGCTGGGGGCATGGCCAGAGCTAGGTCCTCGTATGTGAGGACCCTCAGTTGCCAAGAGGGACCTGTATGGAGGTGGGAAGAAAAGCTGGTAGACTGTTGCCCAGAGCCCCAATTTTCTTTCTGAATGCAGTTCCTAGATGTGAGGGGTAGGCCTAGTGCAGGTGGATAATGAAACGGCCTCATTCCTCACTGGCTTTGCAGTGTTATACTTTTCTTTTTAGTCACACTCCTCTTCATGGAAACTTTAATGGTCTCAACTGTCTTCCTACTGAGAGATGCTTAGGAGCTTTAAAGAGTTTTTCCCGCTGCACCAGCCTTTCAGCAATCCTGACCCATCAAGACGCCTGCATGCATACAACAGCAGCACAAGTGGTGGCAGAAGCCCCTGACTGTGCAGGACAGCTGTAGCATAGCCCTGGCCATCTTGGGCATACAGCTTACTGACAGGCACCATCACAGCTGTCAGTTTCACAGGCTTGGGTCTCTTTTTTGTTTTTTTGAGACTAGGTCTCACTATTTTTGCCCGTGGAACCGCAGGCTCTCGTTGCCCGGGGTAACCCAGACTCAAGTAATCCCAGCCTCAGCTTCCCAGGTAGCTGGGATTACAGGCACACACCACCACACCCAGCTATTTTTTTGGAACTAGGTCTCGCTACGGGCCCCAGGCAGGACTCGAACCGTGATTCCTAGCCCGGGCCGATTCATAGGCTGAAGCTTACAAGCACGAGCCACCAAGCCCGGCCAGGGTCTCTGTTTTGTTCCTGGAAATTTTTGGGTCCATCTCAGCTTACATTCAAACAGAATTTTCCCCAAGCTTCAGAAATGCTTACATCGCAGAAAGGAAAAGTGAGGGCAGGTGACCATTATCAAAGGACATTCTCAGCACCTTTGAAGGGAAAACACGAAGCTGTTCCTCTCACTGTGAAGACTAATGGTGACTGTCTTGCACCAGGTTGCTCAGTGTCCCATCTCATTTCAAATCCAGTTCCAGCCTCAGGGGGTCACTTGTCCTTTTCTCATCATATCTAACACTCTCCTTCCTGCCTCTGGAGTGTAGCCCTCTAGACCCAAACTCTTGATCGACCTCATTCCATCTCCCCTCAGTGGCTTCTCTTCCAGGAAGCCTTCCTTGATCTTCCAGATGAAGTGTCCTCTCTCAATTGCCATGGTGCTTTGTTTGCAGTTCTCACCTGTTTTTCCTCTCCTTTAGAAAATTTGCCTCCAGATAAGAGAGACTGAGAGAGAAAAATCCCACTTTAAACCTTACTCTTACCTCTCAACGGTGGTGAAAGTACCTTGAAGACAGTAAGACTCAATTATTGAAGGAATAAATAGATGGACATTTGGAGACTGTTGCTCATTTTGCAAAGAAAAGCTATTTTTATTTTGCTTTTGGGGGTGCCTGAGAGCAGATCTGGACTGAGCTCTTCTGAGTCCATCTGCATTTGGACCACCAAGCTTGGAGTTCCATTGGCTTGGCCCTTCCCAGGAAGGTGGCTTGTGGTCTGCTCTCCCCAGAAAGGATAAGTACCCAGTGTAAACTCTTCTATTTTCAAAAGGTCTGATAAATTCTTGCGTGTTTTCCCAAGTCATGCCAGGAGTTTTGTCTTGTAACAGCCCTTTCCTCTGACGATGAAATATAAACACAGCAGTAGTTTGGGCAGATGTTTCTCAGTGGAATGTGCAGTTTTAATTTCTGGGATTGTGCCAGGCTGACAGCTTCTCAGAGCTTGCTTGGTAGTGAGGCAGGGGCCTTGGAACCCCTGCTCTTGGAACCCCTGGGCAGGCATATTTCCTTCAGCTCACACAAGGAGGGTCACACTTTATATGTGACCAGCACACACAGTCAACAGCTCACATCACTAGAGACCAGGGAAGAGGGTGGGAGAAGGGGAGGAGCAAATGGACAAGGAGAGCTTTTCCATTTCACAGGAGAAGAAAGCAAAGCCCAGATTCTTTAAGGAGAGGCTGAGGCACAGTTCACCAGTTATCTCTAGGTCTAGAGCTCATGCTGCAAGGACTTAAGTAATAAGAAGAGCAGAGGAGGACCACAGGTGAAAAGGCAGACCCTTCTCAGTCTTGGGTCAATTGACAGGTTGGTGATTAACTCTGATCTAACCCCAGATGGGTTAAGTGACCTGGGCTGAGCACCTGACCTCACTGGGCCTCAGTTTCCTTATTTGCAAAAATAGAAGCTTGGGTAAGTTCAGCTCAGGAAATAGTTATGGAGCATCTCCAGTGTGCTGGGCATGGAGGACTTAAAGACAAAGGAAGGATGATCCACAACCTTAGTCTGTGAGGGCCAATAAACCTGTATCTGAAGAGTTCAGGATGGAGGATGATGTTATCATGAGGGAGGACTCACCCTTAGCCATTTGGGGAGCCTTCCCTGAGTAGGGACTCCCAGAGGGAGGTCTGCAGGGTGAACAGATGTGGCTCAGGTGGGGAGTGGGCTGCAGCCCACGGTGAGGATGACCACTCTCTGCATCCTGATGGTATGTATGTATGTGTCTCTAACATGCTCTTCATGCTGAAGGCTGAACCTGGGATGGACTCAGAGGGAAGACAAGCCCTTGCCTGTGGGGGTATGTGAGGGTCCACCTCCCCAGAGTTCACACCATTCACCCACTTATGTTTCTTTCCACATTTCCTGACATTCCAAACACCCCTGCAGAGAACTCTATCTCGGTGGTCCTAGTGGGGACAGGTGGTTAAATGACCACAGGGAGAGATAGGCATCTTATTGATTCCTGGTCAGTTTATCCTACCTGCTTTTAGGGTCTCTACATTCTTGGCTTAAGAATCCTCTGGCACTGAGGGTCACTCAGTGTAAGCCTGGGAAGGAGCAACCTATGAATCCACAAGCACTCACAGACCACTTTAAAAGGATTAGATTTATGCTTCTAGAACCGGGGGTGATCAGAAATATAGGCCTTATCTCTAGAGATTCTGATTTTGTAATCTTGAGGTCGGTCTGAGAAATTGTTTTAAAATAAATGTTCACTGGTGACTCTGTCCTGCCAGCTCTGGGAACCCCTGGGTTATCAGGTTATCATCAAGTTTTGAATCCATGAAAAACATGTTCACCTGGGATTTGGGGGCAAGATAACCAAACAAGAATTAACAAATGCTGGTTGTGCATCCATCTACTTTCAAAACATTTTAAATGGACAAGCAAATACATGACTGTGCATGGATGGATGTTTGGGGGTGCTTATTATGTGTAAGGGGTTGTGCTAGGTGCTTCCTCTGACATCAGTTTAGTTGATGTCACAACATCACAGCAACTGCGACCTTGGGAGAGACAGCATGCCACTCATGCCACACTGAAGCTGAGGGATCTGGCATATAAGGAAATTGGTGACCCAGTGCATTGCCAGAAGAGCAAGGGGCTTCACTCCTGCATCTGGTCCTCTCCCTGTATCTCAGGTAGGTGGGTCATAGGACAGGCGGTGCACAGATGCTGACCCTCTGTTCCACCAGGAGGCTCTCAGTTGCACCAGGGAACATTGACAAATCCTTTAAAGTTTTTCTGTCTGGTTCCAGTCTCAATGGAGTTCCCTCCTCTCCTTTCTAGATGGTAATAGCCCCTCTTACAGCATTATTTTGAGAAGCCATAAACTAGAAAGAGGCCCTGGACTCACTTGAAGTCTGTCGTTACATTATTGGAAATGTCCTTTTCCTTGAGTTACAAAGCCATTGGCTCAGCAGTTGGAAAGAGGCAGAGGGAACAGAGTGGGGAGGAACTACTGTCACAGAGCCAGCCACAGGGTGAGGAGGGTAGGGAAAAGGCCAGGCCACTAGCACTCCCCCCTGCCCTCTGCCTGACTTTGCTTCAGCTGGGCTCCTCCAGGCTTTGCAGGAGACACCTCAAGCTCTCCTATATTGGTCGCTGCCCCCAGATCCTCTACAAGAAGAACATGAAGTTTTGAGAGCCCCTGAGATATAAGTGGGGTCCCACAATTCTCTCCTTTTTCTGAGGACCTGTACCAAGCACCAAAGCACCTAAGGGGAAGGAAACTCAAGCCCTGGCTCTGGAGGCTCCCAGTGTGTCCCCTTGCTATTCTCTCTTAGCTCTGTATTCTGCATCATCTCCTCTCCCCTCTTCCCCATTTTAGTTTCCATTTATCTAAGTAGGTTTTTTCTGCAATGCTCTTTCTCTCCATGTCTCTCTGCACTGCTGACTCAGGGTGACTCATCACAGTTAACCAGGAAGAAATGATTCATGAGGGAGAGTGGAGAAGATTTAGGAATTCAACAGAAAAAGACAGAAGCCTGCCAAGAGGGTCTCAATAACTAACTTTGCCTATAGGCTGCATGTTCTGCTGTGCAGAATAGAAGAGGAGATACTTGAGAACCTTGGAATCCTGAGCTATTGATAGATCATGAAGGTGTCAGGGAAAATTAGAAGAAGGTATTCTATTCAAGCCTGGAGAAAACAGGGTTAGGTTAAGTAAAGATTGGTAACAATTCAGATTGGTATGAAAAAGCAGGTCAAACACATTGATTTGTTTTTCTGATTGTACATAATCTGAAAACATGTTTGTTCACTTTGTGTTTGTCATAAAGAGTTCTGGTTTTCACATTTTACAACCTAACTGGATGGAAGCAGATGCCACCCTGTGTGAGTGATCTGTCTGGGAAGCTGGTGTGAGAAAGACGAATGATCACCAACGTGCCTGGCACCCTCCCCTCTTATGGGCTATGATCATTGTAGACGAAGCACCTTGAAGGAACATTGTCTTGTAAATTTGTCTTGGAACGTCAAACCTGTGAAATTATAGATAGCCATTCTCAAGACGGAGTGAATTTCAACAATAGTTTATGGCCCCAAATCACCCACTTTATGTGCGAATCTCCCTTTCCCTCACATGCACTGAGCCTAGGAAGGACCTTGGGGGTCATAGAACCAGTAGTTTTGACATCAGAGAAGAAAGGGAGATGGAAGAAGCCAAAGGTGGATGGTGGTAGGATGGGGTGAGATGCCGACAGGCAAATCCCTCTGGCTTCCCTGAACTGCCCAAATCAAATTTATTTTCTTTCTTGGAGGTTAGTAACCAGGAAACTTTCCTTTCAGTGTTTCCACTGATGAGATGGTGCATCTTACCCTAAGACATACAACACCAGGCCCTGGTCTCCGAGTCTGGCACAAGACATGTGCTATAGCCTTGTTTACTGCTTGAAAGTTTACTGCAGAAAGTTCATTTTCTGCTTGAACCATGTGTGAGTCAGACATTACCTAGGCCCTTAGTGGCAGCCTTTATGTTCTGGGACTTCCCAGTGTTATTTTGGGCATATAAAATGGGAGTGAGGATGAGAGCTCAGGAAGAAAAAAGAAGCAAAGTCACCTGGAGAGACAAGGTGCTTTGGGGCTTCGGCAGGCTGCCTGGTAAGTGTACACACCGTCCCAGAAATTCTTGCTGTTGTCTTTCACTGCTGCGCTTGATGCTTCTTGGTGTCTTTGAGGGTCTGAGGGAACCCCAACTCCTGTCTGGGAGGGTGGCCGTCTGGATTTCCGCCCCTTGGCCCTCCATGGCTCTCTCCTGTGCCTGTGATGCCTGCCAGGGTTCGCTGGCTGGCTTGGCCCAGGGCCGGGTCAGCATTCCCCCACGAATGCAGTTTTTCCCTTTCCCTTTCCCCCTCTCCTATGCATGGGCCTGGCTTTCGCAGTGATTTAGTCTTTAACCAGAATGAGTCACGGTGCCGGATTTTATTTGTTCCAAGAGAAAATAGCAGAGGGCATTTATGTGCTGCGGTGTTGGGAGCCGATCCTGGGGGCTGGAGCCAGGAAAAGAGTTTAGGATGTTCCCCAGCAAGAAGTCTACAGGAGCCAAGGCAGAGGCTGCCGCAAGCCCGACAAGTGACACTGTCACCACGGAGGAAGGAGGGACGGGTAAGATCTGTTATTCTGCCCGAACATGTCCCAGGGGTCCTTTTCCTCGAAACCTCTTGCTGACACATATTCTTTCTTGGGGGGGGGTAGGCCAGCGTGGGAATTGACTTCTCCAGCTTCTGCCCATGGTAGACACATCACATGCTATTTGTTCTCTCTTCCTCATAAGAACCTAAGGACGTCACATCATTGTGCCCATTTTACAGATGAAGAAATGGTCCTCTCTGTGCATGTGATTTTGCTCAGGTGCCCACAGCTTGGAAAGTGGCTGGGCAGGAAGGGGACCCCGGGCTTGAGGTGTTCTGATGGGTGGACTTCTCCTGCAGTAAGGAGTCAGCTTGAGGTGCCTTTATTATCTATCTATCTATCTACCTATCTACCTATCTATCTATCTATCTATCTATCTATCTATCTATCTATCTATCTATCTATCTATCTATCTATCTATCTATCTATCTATCTATCTATCTATCTATCTATCTATCTATCTATCTATCTCTATGTATCTATGTATGTATGTATCTATCTATCTATGTGTCTATCTATCATCTATCTATTTATTATCTATTTATTTATTTATTTATTTATTTTTGAGTGTAGGTCTTGCTATGTTGCCTGGGGTAGTACTGAACCCGCAGACTCAAGTGATTCCTAGCCTCAGCCTCCCAAGTAGCTGGGATTACAGGTGCATGACACTGTGCCTGGTGAGGTGGTTTCATTGTATCTGATGAGGCAGAGGATCGCTGCTGTCAACCTGAGGTGCAGGGAAAGGGAACCTCCAGGCGTGTGGCTGTCAGTGCATGGTCCCAGTAGCACTGGCACCACCTGGAAACTTGTCAGAAAAGCAAATTCTTGGGTGCCACCCCAGATCTGCTGAATCAGAAACCCTGGAGGTTGTGCCTGTAGTGGCAGTTAGCCAGCTCCCAGCTAGTCTGCTGCCATGAGGCTGGGGCACTGCTCTCAAGTGCTACCTGCAGGCACTGCACCAGTGTCACAGTGAGTCCATCTAAGAGCTTGCTCTGTGCTTGTGAATGTCAGGTAGTCCTCACACCACAAGGTGCTGCAGCCTCCCTGGCTAGCCCCTCAACAACTTAAGGGAGAGAGCTCGTGGCTTGTGCTCTGTTTCCTCCCTACTGGTAAGCCCTCAGAAGGCAGCACCCCTCCAACCTTCCTCTCTACCTCACAATTCTCACCTCCTCTGCCCTCTGGGCATCACACCCCCTTCTTTTCTCACCTCTGGTTAATCTCTTTCCCTCTTTCGCTCACATCCAAAGGCACCCCAAGGTTCCGCCACAGCCCTTCTTTGTCTCTGAACGCACCTGCTCTCATGAATGTAGCTGTCCAGTGCCCTTGAGTCTCCACCCTGATCTCCCTGCCAGCTGAGGGTCCCTGTCTCCACTGCTAGTGGCCCCTGCTCCTGGATGCCCCTCAGATATTTCAAGCACAAAATTTAGCTCACCTCTGCCTCCAAAGTCTGTCCCCTATTGCTTGATTTTGATTTTCTGCTTTTCTATTATCTCCCCAGTCAGAAAGAAATAGCCTCAGCCATCCTTCATCTTGTTCTGTTTCTGACCTCTCTTCCTCTTATTCTTTTTTTTTTTTTTTGAAACTAGGTCTCACTATGTTGCTGGGGGTAGTCCTGATCCTGCGGACTCCAAAGATCCCCAGCCTCAGCCTCCCAGGTAACTGGGATTACACCACCATGCCCGGCTGCTTTTTTTGAGACCAGGTCTTGCTATGTTGCCAAGGATAGTCTTGAACTCATGAACTCAAGTGATCCCTGGCCTCTTGCCTCCCAGCACTTGGATTACAAGCATGTGCCACCACGCCCAGCTCCTCCTTTTATTCTTGTCCTAGCTCGGTCTCCTCCAGCTACATTTAGTGTTTTTTGAATGTTCCAAACTTATTCCAACTCAAGGTCTTTGCATTTGCTATTCTCTTTGCCTGGAACACTCTTTCCTCAGGTGCCCATGGTTGGCTTACTGTCTCCCTTTCCTTGGTGTCTCTGATCACTGGCACTCTAACCAGTGAGAACTTTCTTGACTGTCTTTATAGCACTGTAGCCCGCACCCCCACCCACTACTCCTAGGCCCCCTTATCCTGCCCAATGTTCTTCCACTGCACATATCATGCTCTGGCAGGTGAACAAAGTAATAAGTCTTATAATACTAAAAACACATAGCTCTATCAGGGTAGGGACTTTGCAATACCATTGAATAATAAGGATTTAGCTAGCATAGGTTCTCAAGAATAAATGAATAAACTAATAATGTTCATAAAGCAGGCCCCCTTGTTTTTGTTTTGTTTTGAGACTAGGTCTCGTTATTTTGCCCGTGGAACCGCAGGCTCACATTGCCCGGGGCACCACGGACTCAAGCAAGCCCCAGCCTCAGCTTCCCAGATAGCTGGGATTACAGGCATGCACCACCATGCCCAGCTATTTTTTTTGAACTAGGTCTTGCTACGTTGCCCCGAGCGGGACTTGAACCACAAAACCCGGCCCCTGCTGTGGCTTCCTAGGCTGCCGTTTACAGGCACGCGCCACCATGCCCAGCCAGGCCCCCTTGTTAATCCCCACTCACTTAGACGTCTACAGCCTTTCACTGAACTCTCACCTCTAAGTTTTCCTCTCTTAATTCCATCTTCCGCGTGGCAGCCAAACTGATCACCTTTAAAATGACAGCTGTGGCGAACCAGTCTTCTGCTCTAAGACCTTCACTGGCTCCTTGTTAGCGCTCAGATACGAGCCCCCTCCTCCGGTATTTAAGAACATCGGTGGGATGTTCCCCAAGCTCCCAGCCACTGGCCTCATGACCTCATGGCTCTGCTTCTGCAGGGTTTCCTCTAGTCACGTGGGATGATGCCTTTCCTTAGAATTTGGCATCTTCTTTTCCACCTCGGTTGTTCCATCCATCTGGTATACTCTTCTCAGTCATGTCCATTCTCTACATGGAAATCCCATCCACCTGGAAGCCCCTTTCTTTATAACCCACTTCTGATTCTCTCAGTCACCTAGCCTTGCTGAGCTAGAGGTTTGCTCCCTTCTCAGGAACCCCTGCAATCCTCCGTGTGCCCTGTCTTGGTACTTAGTGCATGTTGAGTCTATACCTGTCCTTTCTTCCTGGCTGGCTCGATGCTGCTCTTCTGGTGTACTGCACCGCTGGTGCAGGGCTGGGGGTGCCACGCCTGACTCTCTCGGGACCCAGTGTATTTTGTGGGGAGATGCACCGGAGGGAGGAGTGTAGATTCCTGACCAGCTTCAGGACTGCAGCTGCTCCTGCTCTGCTCTTGGACCTAACCAGTTCTGGGCCCCAGACCTGGCTCAGGAGCTTATTACATCATCTCAGAGTCTCGGTTGCCTGACCTGTAAAATGGGAGCAAGGCTACTTCTCTTAGAAGTTACTCAGCTCCCTGAAGCTGCACCTTAAGGAATTCACCATGGTCTCTGCTCTTCTGTAGAGCCCTGGGGGGCTGTCAGACCCCTCAGTGCCAACAGCTTGGGGAACAGCAGGTCAAGACTCCGCCTGCCAGAGAACCGAGCTTCTCTCTCCAGCACAGAGAGCTTCAATGACGAATTGAAAATTTGTCCTTTCTCAGAGATTTCTAAGTACCAGGAGGCTTCCAGCTCCCGGTACCAAAATCTCAGAGATGTCCTCACAAACCCTAACTGGAGCTGCTGGGACAGCCAACGGTCTGAAAAACCAACCGACTTAATGATTTCAATGTACGTGCATTAGAGTCATGTGGATTGAGTTTCTCTGAAAATACACAAGCACTTAGAAAACAGGGGCAGAGAATACTCAGTCCAAGAGGAATTTGTTTTCTCTTTTTCTTTTTGTGTGCCTGTGAGTGTTGTTATTGTTGCTAAAACCAAAGCGTGCGGAAAGCTGTTCAAGATGTCTAAAGCAGTGGTATACAGTCAGCTTTGCCTGCACGGGGGTTACATTTACAATGGGCAGAAAGTGAAGGGTTAAGAAAATAGAGTGGCAGTTGCCCCAAGTCATGTTCTCATCCCCTGGCTGTTTACACCAGGATCTGGTGCCTTTAATATTCAAGGAGGCTCACAGCCTGGTAAAAGGGGACTGGACACCATTGGAGCCTGTGTGGGAGACCGCCAGTGGGACCTTCTCTAGGGCAGCCTTGGGACTGGCTTTTTGGGTGGGAGCTGCAAAGTGATGTTTCCATTGGTGTCACCCTCCCCTCGATGGAGAAAGTTGTCCTCGGAGGTTTAGGTCTTCCCTGGAGCTCATTAAAACACAGGTCCACTGACTCTGCCACAGGCCCAGGAGGTGCTAACCAAGGCGTCCAGTTCTGCCTGAAAGGCTGGACTCCAGGTCCACACCCAGCAGGTAGGACACACCTGGTTCAGAAGGGGCCTCTCCAGTGTGGAGTCTGACAGTCCGGTTGCCAACTCACTGCAGGCGCTGGAGTACTCCCTCTTGCTTTACTGGTTCCAAAGTATACCCATGTTCTGCCTATTCTTTGATCTTGCCTCTAACCCTGAGATAGCTGGGAGAAGGCTCTAGAAAACCTTGGATAAAATGTCCTCATAAAGACGAACATAGTTAACACCAGGTCATTCCCACTTTATGTATGAGCAAGCAGGGGCATGGGAGGCAGAGAGATCTTCTCCCGAGGTCTTCCTCCAAGTACTCTTTGGACTTCAAAGTCTCACTCTTGTCTTCTTTGGTAGTCATCAGCATGTGCCATTGGAACTGTGTGTAATAGTCAATGCCCCTAAATAACACCTGCATTAACCTCCCACCACCAACACACAAGGGGTCCTGTCTATTTCTTTCAGAATTCTGTCCATAAGACAGAAAAAATGGAGGTTGGAGAGGAAGCAGGGAGGGAAAGCAAGCAAGGAGCATGCCTGGTGGGCACAGGCATGTGCTCAGGGATTCCCACAGGGCCTTGCATGCTGCTGTTTGTGCTGCCTGAGACTCCGGTCCATGGGGTTCCAAGGCCTGGCTGTTCCTCTCAGTCCAGCTTTGGAGTAGACATGTGGAGGTCAGGGGCCTGCAGTGTGGTGAGCCTGCCCACCTGCAGCCCTGGCACTCTCCTTTGAGACCTCTGGCAGCACTAGGCCAACAAAGGTGACAGGGGTCAATCTGCTGCACCTCTCTATGTAGATAACTGCAGCATCGAAGGCACCATTCAAACATAGAGGCCACGGCCATAGGAATTCTTCATTTAGACTTTGGCTGCATTTCTGCTGTGAGCAAGACACTGTGGACTGCTCTCAGGTGCAAGGAGATGGAGCTGGTGGTCAATGTGGAGATGGGTTGTGGGCCTCAGTGACTCTAACATGGGCTGGGAAGTGATCTGCACCATCAGAGAGGAGGCTTGGGAAGGTGAGATCACTTTAGGCTCAGAAGAAGGTTCTAGAGAACCTTCTCGGATAAAATGTCCTTATAAAGATGAACATAATTAACACCAGGTCATATTTTGTGTTGTACTATTTTTTAATTATTTCAAGGATATTAGTGTTGCTTCCTCAGCTGGTCTGTGAATGACTTAAGAGTGAAAGCATATATTAGTTATAGCAATATTTTGCAGAATAGAGGACTTTTTTTTTTTTTTTTGAGACTAGGTCTTGCTATTTTTGCCCATGGAACCGCAGGCTCTCATTGCCCGGGGTACCACGGACTGAAGCATTCCTCAGCCTCAGCTTCCCAGGTAGCTGGGATTATAGGCACGCGCCACCATGCCCAACTATTTTTTGGAACTAGGTCTCGCTACGGGCTCCAGGTGGGACTCGAACCGTGATCCTTAGCCCCGGCCTGAAGCTTACAGTCACGAGCCACCGTGCCCGGCCCAGAATAGAGGACTTTATTAAGAATGCTTAATAAGCAACTATTAGTCAATAAAATAAATTTTATCTTGAAATGGTCAATTCCATTTAATATGGAATCTGTCATACCATTATTTATGCATTCTTCATACATTCTTTAATGTGCATTTTATGCCTGGGATGGTTGGGAGAGGGTCAAATAATTAATTCAGTCTTTCAAAGTATGTTCTTTGGGCATCTACTAAATGCCAAGAATTGTGCCTCTTATTTTAGAAAGGAAGACAATGAAACAGGAAATTGCTATCCAGTGTGATAAGTTATAAGAAGGAAATACAGGGTCCTATATACAGAATTCTAATCTAGTGATGGAAAGAAATGGTCAGACATGATTTCTCAGAGGAAGTGATAGCTAAGTTGATAAGTGAATATGAAAGAGGACATTCAACTTCAGCCATAAACAACCAAGAAAGCTAGACAAAATATATAAAACAACTAATTTTAGGCACTGGACAGCAATCAATACACAACTCAATACTTGAGCAAAGGGAACCATGGGAGCTAAATCTGCATTTGTCTCCAGCTCTCTCTATGGGGCCACTTTCCTTTCTGAGCACAGACTCCAAACAGAGAGTACCCGTTCTTCTGGGTGGAGGAAACAACAACCAGAACTGGGGTGGCAAAGACTAGGATTTGGTGGGAGGCAGGTAGTAAAAGGAAAGCCATAACCCTCAAAACTCTGCTCAAAGTCAACCTCAGATCCTTGGCTGGCGCTTATGCTGTGAATGTGTAGGATGAGACATTCTAGAAACTATCAGAGAACATTACCAAGAACAGAGATTTTAGAGGTTGCTCAGTGCTTGATAGTGTTAGGGTTCTTTCCCAGTCAAAGTGGAGAAACTTTATTTAGTACAGTTGAGACCCTGGAAAATCCATGTCTTAGAAGTAAAGTCTGCACCCTGGGAATAAAGGCAGAAATAGAAGACATATAAACCCTGGCCCATCTTACCAGGGTTTAGATGCTTCTAAGAACAGAACACAGCACTCTCTGAAGGAAGTAATATATGCTATAACCTCTCAGGTGTCATTCATGACGCTAAACATAGAATTAGCAAAATTATTAAGCCAAGAATCAAGAAAAAGTGACTAAGAATCATAAAATAAAATAACTTTGAGCGGAACTAGGAATGATCCAGATATTATAGTTAGTTAACAAGGAATTTGAAATAGCTTTGATATGTTAAAAAAAAGAGTAAAAGTCAATTTAGGATTAGGAGACAGATCATTTTAATAGAATTAGAACCCATAAAAAAGAATCAAGTGGAAATTTAAGAATTGCAATATAAAATATCTGCAATTAATACTACATCAAATGTATTTAACTGCAATATACCTCATGCACATAGAAAACTTCTGAGAATATATTAACAAATAGAATCTTATATGAATATCTGTATACTCATGTGTATGTGCAGAAACAACTCTTTATGTATGCATATTTGGTGGCCAAATGAAGTGTAATCAGGAATCCAAATTTGGTTTAATACTAAAAAAAAAAAAAGGTCAATCAATAACTGAAAGATCAAGCTCTTAGAAGAAAATGAGAATATCTTTATGCCCCTTGGAAAAGGCAAAGAATTTTTAAATAGTACATGTAAAGCATAGTAAGCACAGAAAAGATTGATAAATTAGACTTTATCAAAACTAAGAACCTCTGTTCATAAAGAGATACTATTAACAATGAAAAGGGAAGTCACAGACCCAGGAGAAGTTATTTGCAACATCTCTTTTTCACAAAGGATTTTGTATACAAAAATATTTTTTAAGAATCCTGTAAATCAAGATGAAAAAGACACACAATAAAAAAAGGGCCAAGGCTCACTTAGACTCTTCACTCAGCAGACAACTTCACAAAACCAAAACAGTTAATAAATTTATAATAAGTTGCTCAACATGATTAGTCATTAGAGAAATGTAAATTAAACCCACAATGAGATACCACTGCACACAGTCGGAATGGCTACAATTAAAAAAGAATGATAATGCCAAATGTTTGTGAGGGTGTGGAGCAACTGGAACTTTCTTTTGTTACCAGTAAAGTTTAATCATTAAAGAAAAAAGGAGCTTGAAATATCTACTAAAGCTCAACATACTCCTACCCTTTAACTTTGCAACTCTACTCCTGTGTATCTGCCCAATAAAAATAAGTGCACACATCTATCAAAAGACAGATACATAAAAGTTAATAGCATCTGTATTAGAAATAATAAAAAAAGGGAATCATTCACCAGTAGTACAACAAATAAATAAATTGTGGTTGGTATGGCTGTCATAAAACATAGTATGCAGGACCCTCAAAAAGTTAAAAGTTAAAAATGAACAATTGCATGATCTAACACTTGCACTTGTATTAGGAATATATTAAAGGAAATGAAAGCACTGATTCAAAAAGATATTTGCATTCTCATGTTATTAGTAGTCTTATTTACAATATCTAGGCATGAAAACAGCCCAAGTGGCCATCAATGGATGAATGGACAAAGAAGTGCTGATATAAATATACATTGGAATATTATTTAACCATATAAGGTGAGGAAATTTTATAATATGCTACAATATTGATGGATCTTGAAGACAAATACTGTCTTTCTCTTACATAGAGAGTCTAAAAAACAAAACACAAAACTTAAACTCATAGACAAAGAAATCAGACTTGTGGTTACCAGAGATGAAGGCTAGAGGCTGGAGGAATAGAGAAGGTGGTCAAACATTACAATCAGTAATAAGTAAATACAAGACTATAATAATAAATATAGCTAATGCTGCTGTATGATGTATAGAAGAGTTGTCAGGAGAGTAAATCCTAAGATTTCTCATCATAAGAGATTTATTTTCTATTTCTTTGTACTTTCCATTTATATGTTGAGAAGATGGGTGTTAGCTGAACCTACTGGTAATATTTCACAATATATGTAAATCAAACCATCATGCTACACATTTAAGAGTATAGTGATATATGTTATTTTTTCTCAATAAAACTGAAAAAAGTCCTAATTTGCCACAGTGGAATATTACACATTAGTGAAGAAGCATAAGCATGAAACACTAAACAATACTTTAAACCTCAGAGATATCATATTGAGTAAAATGGGTAAGGTACTAATGAGTACCTACTGTATATATCATCTGTATGAAGTTTGAAAATAGATAAAATGAACCTATGCAATAAGAGGAAGAAAAGTGATTACCTGGATGCACTGACTGTGCTGATCACCAAGGTGCTTTCTGGGAGCTAGAAATGTTCTAAACCATGTTCTAGGAGGTAATTACATGACCAGGGACATATGTAGAAGGTCACTGAACTGTACGTTTAAGATGTCTACACTTATAGTATCAAAGTTATACCTTAATCCTATGATAGTAAGATACTCTTTTTCTGCATATATAAGAGAAAATAAGGCAGATCTGAATGGTGATTGAGGAAGGTAGAAGGCATCATAGGAGGTGACAATATGTGCAAAAAAGTTTGGAGAATGAGAAATAACTCAAGTTGACTTGAGTGTTGAATACAAGAAAGGAAGTAGGAGAAAAGGAAGAAGAGTCTGGGGGATAGGCAGAGGCCATCTTGCTAATAGGACAGTGTGGAGCACTTGTCACCAGTTAATGTGGTCCCTTGACTGTAAGAGGACCAAGCAGAGGCCTAGTTGCCCTTTCCATCTCAGGAGGGAAGGCAGACCCTGCATTCTGTCCGCTAAACATCCAGCAGAGTGAGGTGAATGGTGACGAGCTGGGTGTCTTGAGAGGCTTATGACAAAATCCTAAAACTGACTGGTGGTGAAGGTTGTGCCACTTGATATATTAGCTTAGAAATATCACTGAATTCCTGGGAAGCTGAGGCTGGGGATTGCTTGAGTCTGTGGTACCACGGGCAATGGGAGCCTGCGGTTCCACGGGCAAAAATAGTGAGACCTGGTCTCAAAAAAACCTGAATTGTGCACTTGAAATGCAGGATATGATATTAAAATACAACCCAATACAACCCAATAAAGTTATTTAAAAGGATTAGAGGTGAATCCTTCCCTCTCCTTAACTGTCCTGCTCCCAGGAGTCCTGCAATCTTTTTGGCCCTTTCCCTCCACTCTCCTCCAACTCACTTTCCTTTCACATTCTGATGTCTGCAGTTCAGCTTTTGAGCACACATGCACCCCTCCCCTTAGAGACTCCTCCCCCCTCAATAGCCAAGACCAGAGGTACTGCCCCCACTGTGAGACACAGAGGCCCTGACAAGATGGTGGGGGTGTTACAGGTTCCCAGTGACTGATTCCTGTGTTGTCACATCACCCAGATGAGGAGCTTGTAAAATGGTCAGCTTTATAGTCCTGCAGGGTGGAGGACTGGGTGAGGGGAGCGGCTGAGTGGAGCCAAACTCACTCACCATTTCTTGCCTCCTATGTCATGTTGCTGCACTGTGTAGCCAAAGAAGGCGTTCCTGGAGCCAGGGATGATGCGGGGTTTCCTGGTGTCCATGTTGAAGGTATCAGTGAGCCCTGGGGCACAGAGAGGAAAGGAAAGCAGGACCATGATTAGAATCATTGGCAGGTCAGCTGCCTGGAGGGTCTTGGTAGTGGGGTCCCCTATCCTGGGGGAGCCCTATGGTTTCCTCATATCCATCAGTTACCCTCTCAGGACCTTAGGAGAAAGAGCAAGCATCACTCATATTTGATATAGTCCCTACGTGGGGGAGCCCCCAGTCTGATGGGAGAGGCCTAGTCCCTGGCCTGGGGAGTCATAAAACCAACACTTAGGGAGACCCAGTCTGAGCAGGTAGACTAGCCTCTCTCCAGGGAAGTCCCAGTCTCACCGAGTGTTAGTCTCCTTGTCCTCTTGTAACATCGCCTTTCATTTCCTTCCTCTGTCCTCTCTGCCACCCCCTCCTTCTCCTCTGCTCTTTCTTGTCTCCACTTGCTAAAGAGTCAGGGACTCAGCTGACTTCCAGTCCCCAACCCAGGTCCTCTCGGCTGCAGGTCCAGCCCTAACTTTTGAACTGATCTGCAAAGCTCTGCGTGGCTCCAGCTGGGGGCACTGCTTGACAGGGGCAGCTGAAGCAAAGTTGAATGGCTCAGAACCCTTTTACCCGGGTGGCAAAAGTCTTCCCTGTCTGGTGATATCACATGTCAATTAACCAGTCAATTAACATGTCAATCTGCCTGATGGGGCATTTTGGTGCTGAGCCCTGTGTTTGGTCACTCTGGCAAACTTGTGTGAAGAACCACAAGTGACAACTCATATTTGTATGGCCATCTGGATTTCTAGATCTCCTCACAGCCATCATTTACCCTTCCAGGCCCTTGGGAGGTTAAGCACTGTGCACGCTGGCTGAGGGCAGCTCCAGACTGGGGGGGGCGGGGGATCATGGCGGGTCAGCAGGTCTCAGAATTAGGACCTCAGAAGTCTGTTTTGTGACTCCTTCCCTCCATGAGGCATTTTGAGCTATGTCTGACCCTGTCACATATCCAACCCACATCTCTGCCATTGTTACTACTAACTCCAAACTTGGGGTCCAAGGGATTTAACGAGTGGGATCCTTCATAACCCCAAACCCCAAGGCAAATACAAACCAACCTGCAGAGGATACAGGTAGGGTATGCCTCGAAGCATTCACAAATGTGTGATCATTTCATCTGCATGACAAACTTTGGGGTGGCAGCCAGGGGAAAGCCAAGGGCCCAAGAGGCACGCTGACCTGCAGGAGGTCCCGGAAGCAGCAGATAAGGAACTCGTGTACCTGCAAGTGTCCGGTTGGCCTTTACCAACTTGTCTGAGTGGGCAAGGGAGATGCCCAAGGAAACCTGCATGAAGAACAAGTCTTCCACCTTCCTTCCTTTGCCCAGCACATGGATACAGTGACCATCCTTCTACTCCAGCCACACTGCACCCACCCCTTGCCAGTCTAGGGCACATCAGACCTGGTCTCTGTGCATTGTCTTTGCCTTTGCTGTTCCCTCTGCTGGGAATACTTCCCACTGCTTACAGGGAAGGCTCACTCCCTCAAGCCACTAGGTTCTCTGTTTCAATGCCCTTTGTCCATCACAGGCTACTCTATCATTCTTATTCTTCATTTTGCTCAGAGCATGTATTACCAACAATACAGATGAATCTGTTTATTCTCCCATGACTGATATTGTATTATCATTTGATATCTAGCCATAAGACCTGGCTTTCTCCTCACTGCTGGACCCCAAGTGCTTGGACTAAAGATCAAGCTCCTGGTTAGTGGTCAGAAGATATGGATGTCCATGGTTAGAGACCAAGACCCATACCTGGCTGGAAGGCTCTCTCCCCACAAGAGGGGCTCTCTCCCCACAAGAGGAAAGGGAGAAAGAATATTTACTGAACAGTGATAAGGGCTGGGCATCGCTCTAGGTAGCTAACCATTCATTTTACATCAATTACTTAAATCTCACACCAACCTTGTAAAATGGATCTTAACCACACTTCTGGGAAGTTGAATAATTTGGCCCAAATCACTTAACTGGGAGGTGGCTAGTGTCAGTTCATGATTGAATAGCTTAGGGCACTAACATGATGTATTAATTGTCCCCCCCCACCCCCCCAGATCAGCCTTTCATAAGACTTGTTGGGGGAAGGGACAATTGTTTTCTGAGAAGGGGGTTTTCCTTCTTGCCCTCGGTCCCGCCTCCTCAGTCTTTCCGTTGGATTCTGGGAACCAAAAGGGGGAAGAAGCTGCCCACTGTCTCCTTCCCTCATTAGGCTATGGGTCCCAGCTCTAGGGCAAGACTACCCCAGCCTCCTGGGACAGGATTAGAGAGAGATCTGCCACCAGGAAGAGGACAAGAGCCCACAGGCCAGGGCATTATGTTACAATGTGCTGGTTTCTCCCCCAAGTGGGCATTTGCTTCTAAATGAACTGAACTAACCAGAAGATGGATTTCCTGAAAACGAGGTCAGGTCTGAGGCTCTGACCTTGGCCCCCTCCTCCGATGGTGGACATTTTTCTTGCTTGGAATGTTCTCAGAGAGATATGAATGTCAAATACCAAGAAACAAAGCAAAGTTGTCTTTGACAGGAATCAATAAGCTGACTGCAAAGACCCAGAGAGTCTGGCTGGGCAGCTTATCACTACTCTGCCTTTAATAGTGGCGACAGGAGGAGCAAAACCACAATTCCTGGGCTGTTCTCCTGTGGCCCGTGGCCAAAGTTGCATCAGCTACTGCTCCCTTCTCAGAATCTTTTCTGTCTTTCAAAAAGGCATCAGTCAATCCCCCAAAGACACCAAACCACGGAGTGGAGCTTGAGCATCACTTGGGGGCGGGGGGTGTCACAGTTCTCAAACCCTTCACTCCAGGAGAAAGTTAATGGCCCCTACACTATCCCCAGGGAGGCGGTCACAGTTCTAGATGCTGAGATAACCATCCAATACATCTAGAGCCATTGTCAACCCAGCAACCCCACAGCTCCATGGGGTGGGCTCTCTAGCTCCAGGTATGTCTACTGAGCATCCACACCATGCAGGTTCATTTTCACTGCCTCTGACCACCTTCACTGCCCTGATTAAAATCCTGCAAAATCCCAGAACCCTCTAAACCTCCTCAGCTGTATTTTGGGGAAGTTTTTTTCTAGTTCCCTGTGGTCCAGTCACCTAGGCCCCCATTCTGCTTCTAGACGCACCTTGTTTCCTTCTGCCTCAGGACCTTTGCATATACTGTTCCTCTGCTTGACTATCTCCAATGAACTTCCTATCACCTTCCAAACTCAGTGCAAATATTAATCCTTTCTCCTTTCCTAGGAAAACTCCCTGACCTCTGATTATGTCAGGTCTTAAATAATGATCTCAGTACCCCTTGTACTCACTAACAGGAGATAGGTGACTTCTTATCACACATACACACCAACCGATCTTTTGATTACAAGTCTCCTCAGAATGAAGTCAGAATGGTGACTTCATGAGGGTAAGATGGGATCTGTTTACCCATCACTGAGTCCAACACTGAGCCGGGGGGCTGAGGGTTGCGCAAGCTGAGAGAGCAGGGACACCACAGCTTGGGAGAACTGCCCTTGGATACTGTGTGGAGAGGGGTGACTGCTGCAATCAGAGCGCCTTGATTGCTGGAGAAGTGCTGTAAGTGGGTTGTCTGGGAACTTCTGAGGCATGACTCCAGCCTTGAAATGTGATGTTTAGGAATCAATGGGGGGGGGGGTTTGAGAGGATGGGGGAGATTAAAGTTGGAAGACAGGAATTCCCAGTGCCAGTGTAGGGCCAGAGGAGAGGATGGCCCACGTAGGTGGAGGTAACAGGATTCCTGGGCTTGTCCCAACCTCCTTCCAGGTTTCTTGAGGATAAGGCCAGGCATGGAGTGAATGTGGCCTTAGAATCCAGGGAGGGCTTGTTAGAAAGCTGGCTCCAGCATTCATTTACTCATGGAGGACCCTAGGCCAGATGCTTCTTCTCTCTGCTTCTCATCCATAAAATGAGAATAACAATACCGCCCTTGGTGGAGACAGTGAACAAGATGACTGGTTAGCAGTGCCAGGTGCATGGAGGGCACTCAATAGACCTTGGTTTAGCTGAACTGAGGTTAAAACTCCCTATTATTTGAGCTGCTTCATTGCTTTTGCCTATGCTGCTCATGCTCTCTGAGATCTTCTGTCCCTTTTCCTCGAAGGTCTAGGTTAATACTACAACATGGTCCTTCCCTGGGCACTTGTGACTTCTGCCTTACCTCACCTGGGATTATAATAGCTCCCACTTGTGCTTTACTCTCTAGTTAAGACATAGACGATTCAGGGCAACATACAGGAGTGGCTGTTTACCTTTGCTCAGTGCTGGGAAATGCAGAGAGATTTGCTGGGTTTCTCACCTTTTGAGAACCTGTTTCCAGAATCAGTTCCTGCCAGAATCTGTTGGCTTCTTCCTGCCTTAGTTTACCTCCCAGCTCTCTGACTCAGGTATTGACAGTCCCCTGCCACTTATAAATGACAGCACATACGTACCCAGTGTTCACAAAGTATTAAGCACTGCTCTACATTTATTTAGTTCTTACAAGAAACTTTTAAGCTAAGTTCATTGACCCTTGACCAGCATGAGTTTAAACCACTCCGATACAGTTACACTTGATCTTCATGTAAACAGATGACAGAAACTTCTGGTACTGGTAAGTGCAATGCAGTTCTAGAAATGCCTTTCCTTTCCCTTCTAATTTTAAGAATGTTTTCTTTTCTCCAGTTTACTTTGTTACTCTACGACAGCATACAATTCATAAAACATACAAATATCTGTTAATCAATTGCTTATGTTATTAGCAAGGCTTCTGACTGTTGGTTGAAAAATATTGTCTCAGGTATCATTAGACAAAAAGTTTGCTAGATAATCAAAGTGAGGATTTGGGAAGCAGCCTAAACAGGTTAAGCCTAACAGGTTACTCTGAGAGAACTATCCCAAATAAACATAGCCTGGATTTAGTTTATACAGTTAGAAACAGTGAGTCACAGGTATAAAGAACATGGTTATCCTTGGTAGGAGGGGGTTTCTGGCTCTACCTCAGAGATAAATTGGTGCTGGAGAAGGACCACCCAGGATCCAGTCTCCTCCTCTTGGAATAGCCCACAGACTTGTTAAATGTTGGGTTAGAACCTAAATACGAATGATAAGGAATTCCACACATCTTCCCCTTGTGTCAGAACTCTGAGATATGTTATGAACAAGGACTGGGTTTCATTTCTCTCTCTACAATCCCGATGTCTTGAGAATGGAGGTGCAGTCTGAGAAATGCATTGTTAGGTAATTTGATTCTTGTGCAAACCCCATCGAGTGTAGTTACACCAACCTAGATGGTATACCTACTACACTATACCGTATAGTTACATGGGACCAGTGCTGAAAATGCAGTCTGTCATCACTTAAACAATGTTAAGCGATGTATGACTCTAGAGAGCTTGTTAGGGGCAAGTGGGTGCTCAATGGAACTACAGAGGAAATCCAGCTCTGCCTAACAACAACAACAACAACACTGACAACAATAACAACAACGTGCTGTTAATATCACAGATGCAATAGTTAAGTGTCATTTACTCCTCTCAACAATCACAACAATCTACAAGTTAGATATCATCATGGTTCTGATTTTTGAACTGAGGAAACTGAGGCACAGAGCTTCTATAACTTAATCAGAGTCATAGATCTGGTTGATGGCACAGCTGGGATATGAGATCAGGGTTCTGTTCTAGACTCAATCGTTAGGCCCCGTTCTTTCATTCAGTCTATGCCCTCTGCCATGTGACCTCAAAGTTCCTTTCTTTTGAGGGGTAGGGTATCTCCCCAACCCTTTGGGTGGGGCCACACAAAGCAGAAATGAAGAGTGCTGGCTCCTAGCTGTGGCCTTGCCTGGCGTTGGCTCACTCACACTTCTGCCATCGTTTTGAGAAATATCTGCTCAGGCCACTCTATGGATTCCAGGAAAAGACCAGAGATGCTGGCAGCTGAGTGGCCCTGGCCTAACCTGCTGAACTGGGTCCCCTAGGTGCAAGAGCAAGCTCAGCGGGGCTACTTAGGGGAGCTTGTCTTAGGGCAGCTGACCCCAGACTTGTGAAAGAAATGATAGTTGTGTGTCACTCAGACTTGAGAGGATTATTTGTTAAACTGCATTATTATAGTGAGTGGTAACTGATAGACTTTGGCTCTTAATTGATGGACAATCCAAACTATTTCACAAAGGTATACAGTGAAGGGAGGCTGGGTATCTACGGAGCCTGGGCCTTGGTTTCTGGGGGTAGGAAGACAGTCATTGCCTTCTTGAGTTCTCACTAGAATGCACCCTTTGAGGCAGGACTAGGTTTGCACTTAACCTCTAGGAAAGCAGTGTGGCCTAGTAAACTGCTTGTGACTTCCCCTGCCTCAGTTACATACCCAACTGAGAACAGGGCTCTTCCTCAGGACCCAGAATGGGAGACACAGACCAACAGATGTACAGACAGACACTCAGCATCAAGTCTGGGTGCCTAAGTAGCTTCTCTCCTCCCAGCTGCCAAGGGAGCAGTTCCTCATGAGACTGCTATTAGCTTAAAGAAGGTGTGCAACAAATCTGTGATCAGGGAAAGATAACTTATTAGGATTTTATTTTAAGAACAATTTGGGATCTTAGAGATCAAATTGTCTAATGGTCTCTAATTTTTTTTTTTTTTTGGCAGTGAATTCCATCTTTTTGGAACAAAGTTGATGCATTGAAAAGAGATACAAGTAAGGTTAGGGTTAGAGATAGAAGGCATGAAGCAGCTCCATACTATCCAGTTCTAGAAATTCCCTTAGAATCCTAGGGTGTCCTAGGACATAGTTTGAGAACCACTTGACTAGCTTTAAGACCCAATTTGTAATAAGTGAGATAGCTACAGTTAAAAGGGAGTTGGGAATTTGTTCAAGGTCACCAGCTTCATGCCCATTTCTATTTATTTCTTCTGTATGATATTTTTACTATAGTGTTTTGATTTCACTGGATAATTGAGTTTCTGAGGCTCTACGTTTCATGCTGGGGAGCAGGAACCCCCAGTCAGATAAGACATCATTTGTGGTCTTTAGATCTATAGCCACATGGGTGGACCATCAGTCATATTTGCAAGTCACTAGAGCTGAAAATAAAGCTGAGAGAAGATTGAGCAGGTTGGGGCGACTTCTCACTGACTTGGCGCTATGGGTTCATGGAATCACCATGCCTTCCCTGGTCTCAGTTTCCCTGTGAGTCTAGAGCTCTGCCAACCAAGGCCCAGCCCTGGCACTGTCAGCAAGGTTCTCTTGGGAAAACACCGAATTAGCTTCCAGTTGTCAGCATGAAAGCATCCGTCTAGAGTCTTCGCAAACAGTTTAGAACTGGAGGCCAGGGAGTGTGGAAGAATGCAAGTGCCTCTTAATATTGGCCAGAGCTAAACACTTTTAGGAAGGGAGCTCTCTGGACAAAAATGATCACAATTTGTATACCAAAGTCAAAGAGAAAGGCTGAAGAAAATCGTCATCTGATGCTCTCCATCACCCAGGCCCACTGCCTCTCTGCTCGTCTAAGTCATGGAGACCTGGTCACAGGACTCTTCCTCCCTGGCTGCCACCTGGGGGCATACCAGTGTCAGAGGGATGGAGCCTTGGTGAGGATCTAGGCAATGTGGTCGCCTTTCAAAGAAAACTGGCTCAGCCTTTGAACTGGACTGTGTTGCTAAAACCTCATCAAAGTTGTAGCACTAGCGGCTGGAGCATCAGCATTCCCTTCAGATTCCTCTTATTTCAAAAATTGTGCCATACTATAGCTCTCAAATATGGGTTGGCTGGCCTGACTAAGATATCTCCCTGGGATCTTCTAGGAGTGGAATGCTGACCCTCGAGATAAGGAGAAATGGCCAGAGGGTCATTACAAAGGTCAGAGGGTAGCCCGGGCACGGTGGATCGTGCTTGTAAGCTTCAGCCTATGAAGCGGCCGGAGCTAGGGATCGCAGTTCGAGTCCCACCTGGGGCCCATAGCGAGCCCTAGTCCCAAAAAAAAATAGCTGGGCGTGGTGGCGTGCGCCTGTCATCCCAGCTACCTGGGAAGCTGAGGCTGGGGATTGCTTGAGTCTGTGGTACCCTGGGCAACGAGAGCCTGCAGTTCCACAGGCAAAAATAGCAAGACCTAGTCTCAAAAACAACAACAACAACAACAACAACACAAAGGTCAGAGGGTGAAGGGTGGACTTCTGATTTTGGATCTCTGATCCAAATGCTCAGAAAAAGAGGTGGGGGAATGTGATGCTCAACTCCTGAGAGCTGGGACCCTGGGATAATTGAACTAGGTGGGGTGTATGGAGGCCTACAGTGTCTCTGATGTTCTGCCACTGATTGACTGGCCCTTAACCATGACACTCCTCTCTGGACCTCAGTCTCCCTTATGGAAATGAGCAAGTGGCATCCAGTGTTCGAGTGAGGTGTTCGAGTCTGTGTCCTTTCTCCTCTGAGACACTTCCAAATCCACCTTCCTTCGGGGGGGTTGTAGTGGGGGGGAGTAGGCAGATGAGTCCTGGGACATCTGTAGGGCAGGCAGATGACCATGGTCCCTGTTAGTGTCTCTATAATGCTTTGGAGATTGAGGTCATCCGTTCAGCACTCAGGTCCAGCCCAGGTGTCTCTCAGCTTCAAGCCATTTCAGAAAGTCAGTTCTGACATCCTCCCCTCCCCCTGCCGGAGCTGGACTCAGCTGGAACTGCCCTACTGCCAGCATCGGGGGCTGATGACCAGAGGACAGGCCTGATGATGGCATGTCAGTGCTGACCACCAGACCCTGGTGCCCCCCATCACTTGCAGCAAGTTAGCTCAAATGCCAGTGTTTTTGCTCTTGTAAAAGACCACTGTGTTTTCTAGCTTCTTCCTCAAGCCATCAGCATCTCATGTTTCTACATAACGGCCTCCCTTCTAGCTGAGACTCTCCACCTCTCTAACAAGTCATTATCCCATTTCTTTTTTCTCTGAGAAATTTTATGGCATCCAGCTAACTTCACATTTCTTCAGCCCTTCATAACACCAGCCAACCAATCTCCTTCTTCCCTTTCCTTCTGTTGAGGAAGCAGGAGAGACCCTGGTCTCTAAAGGAGCCTCAAACTCCTGACTTCCCCAGCCTCTCACACAAGTGAGAATATGGCTGGGTGTTTGGTGTGTGCGCATATATGTGTATGCATGTTTTTGTGGGTGAGAGAAGGAGTGAGAGAGCAAGAGAGAGAACATTGGCTGGAGAGGATAGAGTGGAGGTTATGGCAGGCAGTAATGCTTTGCCCTGAAGGCATCCAGAGAACAGAGGGGCCTTAGGGAGGAGATGCCTTCCTTTCAGAGGATCATCTCTGCCCCCGATGGGACGGAGATGGGAAAGGAGAGGGAACTCATGACGGTTCCCATGGAAAGGAACCCTCCTTATGGAGCAAGCACAGGGACTCAAGGAAATGACCTCTCTGGGAGAGGTCATTTGGGGAGTGCCTTTCCACCCACCCTCATCCCTGATATGGCCCCAGTTGCTCCAAGCATGCTCGAGGCTGTTTCCCGGGTAGCTGAGGCCATATGCCCTGGAGCAGTCCTTCTGAATGTTAAGCATGTGAGAAAGAGCATGTCAGAAACTGGGAGCATCCAGTGTGTGTGAAGAGGGGGGCAGCTGTCACCAGGCAGGATCTAAGTTCCATTTGTTCTCTGAGTCTGGAGACGCCCTCACGCAAGTGCAGAGTGTTAGATGGGAAAGTGCTTTCATAGCCGCTGTCTGGTTCGATCTGTCCAGGCAACTCTGACACAGTTCATACAGAAGGAACTGCCCACCTGGCCTTCGGCCTCCTCCTTGGGCCTTCTCTTTCTGTGTGTTCCCACCTGTCAGCGGGGTCCAGTCAAGCTGTCTGCCTCATTCCCTGCTTCCTACCTGACTATTCACCTCCTGAAAGGGTTGAGCGCTAGGAATGGGAACCCTGCCTGCCTTTCTGGCATCCCTCTGCTGCTGATAAGAAGAGATCACACAAGATCATATACGAGGGTGGGGGTTTCTTGCACACAATGGGAAACAGAGGCTCAGCTGGTGGGGCACATTTAGAGCAGGGGATGCTGCAACTCTAGCCCCTTTTTCTTCTCCCCAGCGCTCTTGTTCCATGACCCCCTGGAAACAGCTGCCACTGTTGGAGCATCTACCAAGTGCCAGATGGGCCAGGACTATTTTATTTATTGCTAACAAGTGACTAGTGTTTTCATCCTTTTGAGCAGGAGAGAAAACAGAGACTCTAAGGCTGTCTTGACTGTGACCTGAGACTGTGACCTGTGTACTGAAACCTCATGCCACCTGCTAGCCAGGTGACATAGTTTCCACAGCATGGCAGCTGTGTTGTGATAAGGCAGCAAGGCAGTGGGGCTCTCCTGGTTGGGGTGGCAGATCCTCCATTTGTGCTCAAGGATGACCCCTACCTCCAGCTGGACCACGTACAGTTCTGCCTGAGAAGCTTTTATTTGCAATGAAGCCAGGAGCTTGACCTTCACCTTACCTTTAGTCCAAAAAGGAGGTGACTTTAACTGAACTAAAGAGGTTCCATCCGTCCTCATCCCTGGCCCTACATGTGTCTGACACACAGCAGGTGCTCCACAAAGCTGACTGAACAACCTCATGAATGCATGAATGATATGGACAAGCTGTTCAGATAAACTGGCTATTCATCCCAGAAGGACCTAAGCTGATGGATCACAGGGCACCTTCTTTTTACCCACAGCCCTGTCGGTGCCCCCTCTGGACTTCGTAGTCAGGGTCTCCTGGGCCTTCATGCTGTGCACTGGGTGTCGGTGGCCCTGATGACCTTGGAGACCCTTGCCCAGACCTGCTTGCCTCTGCCTCCTGTCTCAGCATCCTGTCTGATCATAAAACAGTTGTGTTCCCTCACGTCTTATTTTGCGCTGGATGAATGAACAGAGGCTAATGGGTGACTCATCACAAAGTCCCCCCAATTCTGCAAAGCATTGCCAGCTCTATATTAAGAAGAATTGCCAAAATCAGAAACAATAAGACCGGGCAACCTCCCTGAGCAGTGAGGAACCCACCCTGGGGTTGTGGAAGGGACCAACCGCCTGCCGGGACAGGTGCACGCCGCCTGAAGCAGACACTGGTGCTCGCATCCAGGGCAGATGGAGCGGAGCGTGCATGCTGGCCAGCGCCAGGGCTGCCTCTCTGCTTTTTGAAGCTATCAGAAGTTTGCCAACGTGCTGGTTCAACAGATGTCAAACTCATGAAAAACAGGCCTAAAAATTGAAAACAGCAAACACCACGCTGAAATTTGCCATAATTAATATTGTTTTTGCTTCCAGCTTTGGATAGCCAGTGCCTGACTTTAGAGAACACACAGATCTCTCCCTTTGGGAATGGGATAAACAGTTTGATGCAAGCCAGTGTATTTTTCTGCTTTACATCATTTATCCTTTTTTTCTAGGTAGGTGAAGTGATCAAAACGAACTTCTTTCTTTTAGCTTTCATGCTTTCCCTTTTCCTTTTGCTGCTACAAAAGATTCTAAAAAAGCCCACATCAATATAAGTATCAATATTATAAATCGTTGGACTGTATATTTAGTTAAAGTGTGACAAAAATTTCATCAGGTGAGAGACACACACACTCTGAGTGGCATGAACAACTGGACTCAAGAGTGGTGGCCCCAAATATATGCTTGAAGGCCGTCTCCAGGACAAGATTAGGCTGAGCATGCTGAGCCTGGGCACGACCCTGCTGTACCTGCTCCAAAGTGACCCAGGCCCCTAAGAATTTCAAGTCATATTCCAGTCCTTCCATCCAGCCCCATGATCAACCCTCAACATCCAGGTGCCCATAAAACATTTCATCTGACATGTCGTAGCATCTCATGTTCACATGACCAAAAACGTGCCCTCCCAAGGTTTTCCAAAGTCTCTCTGTCTCCAGAGTGGTGTCACTGATGGATAGCTCTGGTCAGAAGCTTGGTCACTGTTCTCCACATTTTCCTTTCACTTTCCATCAGCAAATCCTGAAGGTTCTACCCTCTCAATTCTTTTCAAAAGTGTCAATTCTTAATTTTCTGCCATCACCCAGACCAAGTCCTTCTCAACCTTTCATGCTTGGGATTTTTCAAAGCCTCTCGGCTGGTGCCTTTATTTTGTTTGAGCTCAGTTCTAAACTCTTCACATCAGCCAGAGTGATCTTCTAAATTGCCAACCAGATCTGACACTTCCTTGTTTAAAATTTTCTGGGGTTCTTCCATTTCATTCAAGCCAAGATGACATTGTTAGATGGGAAGATTGTACACAGTCAGCTCTTGTGAGCTTTGTCAAGCATTAGGACAGATTCCAGACCTTTCTCCATGGCCTTCCAACCCGGGTAGGACCTGCCTTTATCAGTGCATGACTTTCATCCCTTAAAACTTTCAGCCATGCTCCTTCCAATTTCCAGTTTTAATGTCTTGCCTTGGAGAAGGTTTCCCCGACCATGGAGAACCTGCTATTCTCCCTGAAATCATCTTCCATATTTCTTTTGCAATGAAAGGTAAGTGGTTATAAGGACTCTTTTCTTACTTGGACACTATCTCATCTCCTGCTGAAAGGAAAGTGCAATGGTATGCTGGGCCCAGCTCACATGAGCTGGCTGTACACGGCTCCCATCTAGCCATTTCATGCTGATGGCTGAAAGCTGACCATGGAAGGAGGACTTCTATTACAGTACGTGGCAACCCCCCCCCACCCTCCCAAGAGCCAGAATCGAAAGGGGCTCTATCTGCCTTCCCATTTTATCCTCAGCATTTAGAATACTACCAAACACACACTAAGTGGTCAACATGTATTTGTTGAGTGGTTGAACAAAAAAGGAATAGAATCATCACTCCTCCAAGAACCTCATACACTACCTGCTAACAAGGAATGTGATAGTCAGAAACTCAGGGAAGGAGGAAAGTCAGAATGTTGAGTTTGGCTACACAAGACTTGGTTTCAATCCCAGCATGACTTCTTCTAACTTGTTTTATGACTTTGAACCTCTTCTTCCTGGCCCTGTTTCTTTATCTGTAAAAGACACACTTGATGTCGTCTCTCTAAATCTCCATCTAGCCCATGTAGTATACTCTCACCATTTTCTTTACCTGTCCCTCCTCTTTCCCAGCTCCCTGGGTCACTGAACTACACTACACAACTGCAGAGGGAGCTTTTTACACCATGGTGGGTTGAGTTATGTAGTCTATAGCCCGCAGAGCGGTACATGGTGAACACACTGAATCCAGGCCATGGTCTGTTTCAAAGGGAACCAAATTGGAGATTGAGTCCCTCCCTTTCCTGCTATACTAACCAGCTCAAAGAGTTCAGACAGTTTGGTTTTGGTTTTCCAACTGCTAAGATTGTCTTCTGCTTGTCATGGGTGTGTAGATCAAGGTCCTGTGCATCCGGGGTTAGCCCCAGCCCAGGGAGTGTTTGGGCGAAGTAAGAACAGAACAAGGTACAGGATATGCAATTTGTGGCAGGGCTTTCCCAGTGAGGACCCGGAGAAATGCTGGTCCTGTCTGTCCCCAGTCTTTGAGTGCAAACTAAAAAAAGGAGTTGTGGGGGCCCTTCCCTTCCAAGCCTGCAGGGCCCACACCCTTCTGAGAAGTTCTCCAGCTACACAGAAGCCAACTAACCCAAATTAAGCTCAATGCTATTGGCGAAGCTTGGTGGGGATGGCAACAGAAATGCTTTTGTTTCCCCTGAGGGCTATGCTGAATCCCTTAGATTTTCAGTGTGTCAGTTCCTTATAGTTTCAAACCTATCCTAAAAATGTCTACTCTTACTTTTAGGTACTTTGGAGAATTAAGGGTTCATATCTTCAGCTGCCTTTGCGAGACATTAAAGACATGCCTTGTGAGATGTGATGAGCTCCCTGTCACTGGAGGGATGCAAACTCAAACCCAGAAGTACTATTTGTTTGGGATATTCACAGATCCCACCAAAATAGGTGAGACCTCTCAGAGGACCTTGAAGCCCAGCACTCTTTAAGGACCTGTAGTTGAGAAGGGTCAACTACGTATTGCTCTAGATGAAGATGTTTTAAAATAGAGTTCTGGTTGTCAATTTCTTTCTCTTGTTCCATGTGGCTTTATAATCTGAGTCAAGAATTCAGCTCAGGAAATGGTCACAGACCCATGGAGGCATAGGCCTGAAGAATTTCTGGAAATATGAAACCTGGACATTTATTTAAAAAGTGAGCACATGGTTCACTCAAGTTTAGTGCTGGAAGCTGAACTTGACCCAGAGGACCTCATCATCAGTCCAGGGCTTCTCCTTACACCAGGCTTGGAAGGTCCAGCTGCCGAGAATATAATCCAGTCCCAGACTTGGGTTCCACATCTGTGATGTGCTGGCTGCTGAGACTGGCCTGTTTGGACTAAGTTATAGCTGATTTCAGGTTGGATTTCCTAAAAAAGTCAGTAAGATCTGGGAAGGTCTACTCTTCTATCAGCCATGAGCTCCTCTATGTAAATTTTTTTGCAGTTATTTGACTGCCGAGTAGGCTGAAGAGAGCCAGGGTCTGAAGAAGAATGGATTCTGGCTGGAGAGAATCGCTTGAGGTTGTGCCAAGATGCTAAGAGGGGTGTGTGTTGGCATAGGGCAGGATGGAGGAATGCTACATGGGGGGAAAAAAGTAAGGGGAGGAAGTGAAGAGTGGCCCCAAGGGGGCAGACATTCTAGTGGAGAGTAGGGGCACTGCTGATAAGAAAAGAAAGAAAAACCCATAGAAATTTGACCATCACTTGTGTGGTTGCCCAGGAGGACTCTCTGGAAGAGGAAGTTTTCCTGGGACTGCTAAACTTCAGGAAAAGGAGTGAGCACCTTTCTACCATAGCTTACCTTCACTAAAGATCTTTTTTTGTTTTGTTTTGTTTTTGAGATTAGGTCTTGCTATTTTTGCCCATGAAACTGCAGGCTCACGTTGCCCGGGGTACTGTAGACTCAAGCAATCCCCAGCCTCAGCTTCCCAGGTAGCTGGGATTACAGGCACACGCCACCACGCCCAGCTATCACTAAAGATCTTTATTAGGAAGAGGACTGGGGGTTTCTCATGGAGACAGCAATCATTTGGACTGCCTCTCTCAGTGGTTCCTTCCTCCCCACCACATTGCTCACCAGCCTACACTACTCCCAACTTTACTTCAGTCCCCTGCTCAGCAAAGTTCTGATCTAGGATTTTTGTCCCATGTTTCCACACAAAACCCCCCTCCGCCATTATAAGTGGATACTCTGAGCAGATTCCTCTTTTTACCTCCACCCCAGCAGCAATGGGACAAGTTCAGTGGGGTCAAGTGGTATTTTAGAAAAGACAAGGGACCCAACTACCAGGTGGTAGGTTTAGGTTCACCCTGAAGTGGACTGTGCACAGGAGAAAATGGCCATTCCTGTTGCCTGGACATGTGCCTGTTTCTCTAGACACCTCCTGGTGAGAAGTAGAGGGATAGTGGGGGTGGGGGGTTGGTCCTGGAGAGGTCTGTGACCAAAGCTCCAAGGAGAAAGAGCCAAAGCAGTTCAGAAATCATGCCACAGATGATTGGACTCTAGATCCATCCCATTATAGTTCACTCAGCCAAACTTGAACCCCATCACACTTCAGTTCTGGAGGAGGAGGACTGGGGAGCAGTACTTGCCCTTCATGAGGGCTATGCAGGGAAACCAGAGGGCAACCCAGCGTTCCCATGGTGTAGTGGAGGGAAGCATTCCAGCGGGACAAGAGAGACCATCAAAACTACTTATGTGTTTAACGGGTCTTAAAAATGTGAGCCAATCAAAACTTAGATTCACATAATTATTGCCTAGGATGAGATTAAATGAAAATATTGAGTTGATCAAAAGTCAATGTAAAGAAAACTATTCTACTATAGCAGTCAAAGTGTTACACAGATACGACCTAAGTTGTAGGGCAGCAGCTGAAAAGCAGGAAGAAAGAGGGTTTTCTGGAAGATTGGACTTTATTTAGTGGCAGCAGCGGGACTTGGGCAAGTCACCTGGACCAAGAATTATGGATTCTGGGGACAGGTCAACAACACCTGGGTTCAAATCCCAGACTGTGACTTTGCTGTTTGGGTGATCTTGGATACATGATCTAACGTCTACATGCCTCAGTTTCCTCCTCTCTAAAATGGAGACAAGCAGCACCTCTCTTACAGGATAACAGACATGTGTTAGGAACACAGCCAGGTCTATGGGAGTCCTCCATGACTGCCAGCAGTATTACTGCTGCGATGAACATTTATGGAGCGACTCACCACTGCCACACATTTTATTTGGTCAGTATCATTTCTAATTTTCACACGAATCTTACCAGGCCGGCAATATATTTGCCATTACAGATTCTAAAGAAGGATTGGCTTATTCAGTGTCAGGACCAGCATTCAAACCCTGCAGAAACTGCCTTCATTGGATCTTGCTGGAGGCAGACACAGGCTCTCTGCTTGCACACGTCCGCACCCAAACCACCAGGAAGGCCATTACCTGAGACCTAATGCTCAGCACCACCACCCCCCCACCCCTGGGACCTCTGAGGTACTAAATGACATGGTCATGTTCTGTGGCACATGGATGATGTCTGAATCACCACCTTTTGTGGGAAACGAGGCGTTTAAATTCTGTTCCACCCCCTCTAAGTCTTGGGAAGTGCCATTTCATGCCGAGGTTTCACTGCGTAAAAATAACCAAGATCATCCCACTTCTCCTTGGGTTCTGGCTGAGAAGCAGGGGCTGGTTGGACAAGCAGAGCTGCCTTCTGTGAAATGATGTGCTCCTCTCCAGACCAGAGCCTCCCTCCACTCAGCAGCTATCCTTTCCTCTCCTCTGCAACTTCCACTAGCCTCTTGTCTGGAAAGAAAGCCTTTAATAACAAATGATCTGGGAAGCATGAGGCTTGATGGGGGCACTGTGGTAAGACAAGTGATCAGAGAGGGTGATGCTGATCTCAAAGGACTTGATTCATGGGGTGTCAGGTTGTCTCAGGCTGGGACAGCTTTCCACTCATTCATTCTTTCACTCCACAACTCTCGATGACTTGTCTACTCTGGCTGGACCTGCCTGCACCCTGGGACACACAAGAAACACCACAAACAGAAACCCTTGCTCGTGTGGTCCGAATAAGGCAACTAAACAAGATGGGTGGTAATGACAGAACATAAGTACCCCAGTGAAACTAAAACAGAGGAGGAGATTATGTATGTGAGTGAAGGCAAGGGTACGATGAAATATTAGTGAGGGGTGTCGGGAAAGGCCTCCATGAGAGGCAGATGTTGGGGTAAAGACCTGAAGAAATTGAGCAAGGTTCTTTGGAGAAGGGCAGCCAGGTACATGGACCAGTAAGAGGAAAGCCTCAGGTGCTTCGTATGCTTGAAGAATATTCCAGAGGCTGTGTGGGTGGAGCAGAAAAAGCAAGTCTGGAAGGAGGAGAGGATGAGGTTATAAAGGTAGGGGAACTGGGGCACACTGGTCTCAGAATAAAAACGGCAGCTCTGGGGGGGATTAGGGCAGAGGGGTGAGAGTGAGTGGACCTGCAACTAGCGGCGTTCCTTGGGTGACTGGTGGCAAAACCTCCTGGGACACTCTGGCAGATGTAGGGAAAGCAGGTAGGTGACTGTTGCTCCAAGTCATGGGTACCTTTCCAGGCACCCTCTATGGCAGCTCCCAGATCCTGCTAGCCCCCCAGTCCTCATCCTCTGAGCTGTGTAGAGGTGGGGAGATGGAAGCGAAGTATTTACACCAAGAGTGATGTGGGGTCAGTGGAACCTACGGGGGAGGGAGTGGTTTAAGTTGTGCTAAAATGCAAGCAGATCCACAGCGAGAGAAGAGAGAGAAGGACTGTCCCAATGACAATTTCGGCACATCCAGGATGATGGGGGCGGCGTGTTTCAAGCCTGCCAGTGGCTCTGCCCCGGGTTGGCCTCAGCAGCAGCAATAAGCACATTCCGCAGCTGACGCTGGCTTGTGGTCTGGCCTGACCCTCTTGTTGGTTTCTTCTACTCTGAAAGGCTTTTAAAATCAGAATCTGAGTTTTCTTTAAGTCTGGGGCATGAATCACTGCTTCTGGGCCTGGAGAGGGGAAAGAGGAGAGGGGAGACCCCATGGGCTGGTGCTGCCTCTCATCCAGGCCTGCCTGTCACTGGGCTTATATCTGTGACAGGCTCCTGGGCAAATACTCCAAGTTGGATCTGCCTTCAAGCTGGAAGCCAACTCTGCAGCCGCCTGAGGGCCATCTCCACCTGCCCCAAGAAAGTCAGCATGTTCAGACTGACTCA